>JAUELF010258756.1:0-11464 GCA_031471495.1 Clinocardium nuttallii
CAGGGTAAGCCTTATGATTGACAGACTGGTGTCAGGATATACATCGACCAGTAGTACTGGTAACTTGCCCAGGAAACGCTGTGATATAACTGAAAATTGTTGAAAACGGAGTAAAACACTTAACACTCAATCAACAAAACCTTTTTCCTACAACGGCGACATTTTGCTTCTCTACAATACACAACAATGAGAGAAAGAGTACAGAAATTGGTCAAAACAGGCAACTCGATATCTTTAGAACTTATAATTAGAAGACGTCAAATTATTGTAAAATATGCTATTACAAACATATGGGCCGTCTCGCGAAACAACAAACATTGTGAACTCTGCGTACAGTGACGACCCTGATCCGCCTTAGCATGCCGTGCAGGCCTACCCGGATGGACACTTTTCGCGACATGCTGACTTTTTGTTTCAGGAATCATCTCTCTATACCTCTATCCCTCGGAGACGGAATGTGGCGGCCCGGATCAGTCTGCGCGGATAGCGCAGGCTGATCTGGTCGATACATTACGCCGATGCCTGGTGGTTTTCTCGCGGGACGGCTCGTGTTGTATCAGGTACATGTAACCAATCAAAGATGAAAGGCTTTAGATAAACTTACGTCCGAATTCTCTCTTCAAAGTCTCAATCTGTTTTACTTGTGGGATGACCCAAGAATTCCTCAGTTTGTCAATGCTACCCTCTCTTTCAAGTAACCGTTTTGGTAGGGGTGGAAACTTCACATCGTAGGATGTGGGTTTGGACGACCATAGTACTTCTGTCTGGGGTCCTGTAAACGTTAAGTCAGATGGACATTAAATTACATGTTCGTGCATTTTTAATAAGCATGCCTATTTCCGAAATGAAATCATACAAGAAATGGAAAATTGAAAGATAAGATAAAGTAAAATGGTTCAGTTGAAATGCCATCGAAGGAATTAAAAGTGTACATTTCCTAAATAATGTCTTATACGTCGAACAATCGTATTTTTGTTATCTTATGACATTTAAGAATGTCTGCGCGATAAGTCAATTGTAATATCTAATGAATAAGAAGGTGATAGTGTTCGGCACTTGCTTGTATGATGAGTGTCTTAAGTACCTACGAAAATGCACGTTTCTTAGCCGAGAAATGGTTTGTAATAAAAGGTAGTAACCCAAGGGCGGTTATCAAAGATAAGTGTATGTATGTTTACCATGATGCAACTGACAAACCACTGGCAACAGTGTGAAGCCAAAAGTTGTTAAATAAATAAATACCTGTTAGGTCTTTCTGTGTCCATTTCACATCCTTATCCTCTATCAGGTCAGATTTCGCAATACCAGGAAGTCCAAACAAATGTGCGCTGGGAGTCTTCAGGACCAATGGCGTCTGGGGAGGACGTGGCTTTTTCTTAGGGATTTCAAAATCGCTCACTTTTCTTTGAAGCTTTTTAACTCCCCCAGCAATAGTTGCATCAACGGTAACAGATGGAAGGGGCTCCGACACAGAATGTTGCAACCATTTCTGTATTTCAGTCGAAGATTCGTAACATCCAGAACTTTCAGAATTGACAGACTGTGCAAGAATCAACTTGCCGGAAAGTCCTGTCGACGTTTTAGGCTCGACACAACCATCTGAACTAGTTGCAGTTTGTTCTTGTGTTAAGATCACATTTCTATTTAACTCTGTTGACTTTTCTTTTTTATTTGAGGTCACTTGTTGCGTCGAAAGAACCCTTGAAGACATCCCCGTTGACTTAACAAGAGTATTTGAATCTTTAAAACTAGTACCAGATGGAGGCGCATGCTGCAGTGATGACACTCTTCCAGTCATAGCTGGAGATTGAACGGCTTGGTGTGTGTTAGTAAAACCAGAATTGATTGATGTGTCTTGGTGTGCATTAAATACATTTCTTGAAAACATGTTACTAGACTTTGCAATTTTCTGTTCATCGCTTCGTACCGGAACTTTCAGAATTGACAGTGCTTCTAAAATCTTTGCAAGATCTTTCATAGTGTTAGACGCTTCTGATTTCATCGGCATGGTTGGGCAACTCGATGCTGCCTTTAACTGTAAGTCCTTTGTCTTATTGCCTTCCTCCTTTTTTACTGTATTATCTAGCATATCGTTGTTGTGGATATCTTTCTTACCGATGTTAACTGATGAAGCGTTACTACAGTGGTAACTATGTGTCTGACTTTCTAGACGTCGCTGAGCATTATCAAAGTCTTTATTAATCAGCTTAGTCGTATTACTGCTTTCAGTCGTTTCTCGTTTCCCTCGATCATCATCGACGCTTACCATTGTACCAGTGGAAGAAGGTATCGTCTTGCAAACTGTTGCTGTACATTTTGCCAAATATTGTTTACATTCATCAACTTTATTGTCAGTGTTGTCGATTTCATTGACTAATTTTGATTTATTTTTATCGTTAGGAGCGACGGATATATATTTTGTGTTGTTCAAACTAACTTTATAATCCTCACTATTTTGTTGTATTGGTTTAACTTCAATGATTCTAGATGTAACATATTGAGAAATCCCTTCATCCTCTGAAATTACTTTAACATCATTAGCTGCCAATTTATGTTCGACTTCTGTTGTATTTCCGTCAGCACTATCATTCCCTCTGAGCGGTGTTACACGATTGTTTTTGTTCAAAAGTTTAGCTTCGTTAATGATTTCTTTATGTGTTTTTCTCTCTGCTGGTTTTGATACGACGACAGCATTCTCAATCTGCAACTGCTTTCCCACAATTGCTTTAACATCACAGTGGCGCTGTATGAGAGGTATTTCTGTTTGTACAGAGGTCACCTTGGATGGATCCTTCAATTCTGATCGCTCAGTTACTGAAGACACAGATACTGCGGTATTGCTTACATATTCAGAACATACTTTTACCCCACCAGTTAAACATTCTCTATCTAGTCTTGCTGCCAGATCATTTTCACTATCTGCATTGGAGGCTGTCACTTCTTGTGTGGCACCTTTAGCAGCCATATTTTCCTTTGTTGGTATAATTTCGTTTGGTTTTCGAAATTTATTCTCCCTTGTCGACCTTCCAGATACGTCCAATTTCTGAATATTAGAAGGATGTGCATTTACTCCTTTAGTATCATCAATTTTTACTTTCGAGTTTACGTCACCAGAAGATAAATTCGGCTCTTCTGTTCTTACAAAACCTATCGCCTTAGCGGGTTTTATAACTTCTGCAAAACTTTCTGTGTCAGTTGCATTGTACGTTTTCGTTTCAGATGCCTCAGCTGTTGTTAAAATGTCAACATGCGATGGCTCCTCTGATATTGTTTCACCAGTATATTCTGTAATTGATTCACGCACATCTTTCATCGTCGTTTGAATGTCTGCCTTTTTCAAATTGAATATACTTTGGTCTGTTCTGTTTGGCACATCATGCACTTCCATAACATCTTCAGCGGCATCTGACTTTTCTGATTTTGCAATATCGACCTTATTAACAATACTAATGTCAAAAGCTTTCGTTACATCGATTTCGTGAGTTGGTGTTGTCATCACACCGGATTCTTTTACATCTGCCGAAAATGTTTCACCCTTGTTTATTTTGTCTTCTTTTGTGGATACTTCTACTGCAGTTTTGATATCTGCAGTACTTGATGAATCTGGTTTTGTAACAACAACTTCCTTCAAGGATGTTGCAACTTCAACAGACAACTCGATTTCTGCAGATGGTTTTACTTTGTTTACCATTTCATCTTTCAAAGCAACGTCTTCTGATGTAGATTCTGTGTCTGCAGGACATGGGATTTCTCTGAAAGCCGAAGCTGTAGCACAATAATCTAGAGGCTTTTTTTCTTCATCACTAATTTCATCAGATCCTTCACATATTTCAGACCCTTCACATTTTGCATTGGATCCTTCAACTTCTTCTGATTGCTTGTTATCAGGCGATGTCCCGACATGAATTTCTGTAAGCTCAGTTTCAGAATCCGAGTCATCGTCATCATCGAAGTGCTTCAGGAGAATGCAACTCGACACGACAGGATCAACATGAAAGTTGATTGGGCTAACAATCGGGACCACGTGAGTTATACCTTGTTCCGCCTGGTCCTTGTCGTGCAGAATAGTTTCCACTTCATTGATGGACGCTGTAAAGAGATGAACTGCGATATGGATTACTATTGCATATACGTGCATTAAATAATTATGTGAGCCTGTCCTGAAGCATAGACCCACTTGTGTCTGGAGTGTCAACCTCTAAGTTGTAATTTAAGCCCAATAAGCCTAAAGTAATTAAAACCCCAAGTGTTGCCCAACTAGTTAAATGTTAAACAAACTTTAAATAATTCAAAATCGGGGAGACAATAAGACCCCGAAAATACCAACTGTGGTTTTAATGCAATCGTAAACCTTTGGTTCTTTGCTGATGAGTATCGCTTTTGAAATGTGCAAGCTGTTGGTATACCTTGCCATCGTCAGACAAAAGCGGTTGATAATTGAACTCCACGGTATATATTGGGTGTAGCACAATCAACGATTACAACTTCCACAGAACTTCAAAAAGTACCTCCCTTGTCGACCACAAATGATGAGCCATGTATAGTTTATTATAATAAGAGTGAGCACGATTTTAAGTTCGCGACAACCGTATTGGTAAAAGCTTTTGTATTGATTGTTTTTCTTATTTTGAACATGCAGTGGTTTGACGATGCTATACAAGTTTTCTTTTTTTAACCTAAACGATTGTCTATCAAAATGGTGTTGACCGCCTCGGTGGTGTAGTGGTAGAACGTCCGCCTCGGCTACGATAGGTCGCGTTTTCGATCCCCGACCGAGTCATACTAAAGTGTTTAATAATGGAAGTATTGGCGCTCAGCGTTACGGGGTTAGCATCACGACTGACTGGATGGTGCCAGGTTAAATGGTCCAGGAGTACCGGTAACTTACCAAGGAAATGCCTTGATATAACCGAAAAAATGATTGGAAGTGGTGTAAAACAACAAATCTTCAACTATCAAAGTGGCCGACAGGTGTAGTTCGTGGTAGTATGGCATTTCTGACGAGGACAAAGGGTCGTGTCATTACAATACTTAGGAAACATGTTTATAAAACAACAAGTCGAACTTTTTAGCAATCGATGGTGAAAATGAGCCTGTGATTCCGGACAATCTGATCAGGATATTATGTGTTCGCCCACGGAGACGATTTTGATCTCAAACAAATAAGTTGATATTAATTGCCATGACCTTCAAAACCCCGAATGGAGGGTTTTCATGTGACGCAGTCCATACAATATTTGAATTAATGCTGATTGAATTATATTAATGGTGATACAACACTAACCAAAATTCCGCATGCAGAAGCATTCGGAGCAGATATACATTGTGGAAAAAGGGAGAAATTACTCATTGTGCCACAATGTTTCCAGCACTAGTCAACTCCATATATTCTTTATGAAGATGTTCCATACTTGTTGTCTATATGTTTTTATAGTCAGTTGTTGATTTGCTGTACATGAGAAAGCCTAACACTCATACTAATACATGAGCCGTCCCGCGAGAAAACCAACATTATGACATCTGCGTAATGTATTGACCAGATCAGCCTGCACTGTCCGCGCAAACTGATCCGGTCTGCACATTTCGTTTCCGAGGGAAAGAGATATAGAGTAATGATTCCTGAAACAAAAATCCACATGAGACAAAAATGGTCTATCCGGGTTAGCCTGCACGGCATGCTTAGGTTGATCCAAATCGACACTTTACGCAGATTCCATAATTTTTGTTTTCTCGCGGGACGGCTCAAATGTGTATTTACACACTTTTCGTCAACAATTTGAACGACGATTTTGTCTGTGTACATACGGACAGACCTATGTAATGTTGTTATACATCGTTCAGAATGACCTATTCTCTGCAATGTTTTCAAACCATATATCCATATCAAATAGTTTTCCTTTAGAAATATCTATTTGCATTATAGAGGTGTTTTTAAAACATGGTACACGTGTTTTCTGTTATTTAAATTCATGCGGTTAGTCCACCTTAAAGGACTTACGGATTTTCTCGCGCAAGGCAAAAGCAGTTAGATACAATAATTTATATAGTGACACAAAAGTATTCCATTATCAAGCGTGTTTGGCAGATTCTTAATCATTATAGTTATTAAAGGTTATTATGAAATGTAAGCAAACGAGCGTTGTTCTGAGAAAACCAACCGTAATGAAGTTATTACTTGATTTGAAAATATGTGTATGCACAACCACTCTTAAGATCCGAATGTATACTGCTTTACAGAAGTTGCATTAAATCTTCTATAGTTGGTGAATAATACAGAGTAAGACCAGACTGCGTTGACGCGCTGGTTCTACACTGGTCGCAAATGCATTAGGGTCGGCTTTCACATAGATCCAAGCACATCTTTTTTGTTTATAGAAAAATGTTCATATTAAGAGTTGGTCAATAGAACAAATAATATCTTATGTCTTATCCAGATATGTTTTATTTTATTTTTATTCACTCAAGACTTATCTTAATTCAAGTTTAGTCAAAGTCAAGCTCTTTTAAAAGGTAGATTAGAAGTATACAGTTTTCTTCTAGTGTTCACTACTGAAATACACCAATTACATATCAATTGTATTTACCTGAAGCAGTTGGAGAATCTGGTCCTACATCGGTGGTTGTTTGCTTTTTGCTTTGTCGGATGAACCATCTACTCTTCTCATTCGTTACTTTCCCGTCGCCTTTCTTTGGCGATCGTGGGACACATAAGAGATTACCCATGTTAACCGGATAATCGAGTCGTCCTTTGCACAAGGACACGTACCATTCCCGCCATGGAAAACATGTCTGTGATTAATACTGTAATCACAGAAATGCAGCGCAAATGACAATAATTTACCATAACATCTTACAAGTTTTATCATTCAATATGTGGATGACAAAATGTCGGTTGTGTTTGTTCATTGAACGTGACAACAATGACGTCATTAAAAAACGGCGTTGCTAAAAGCAACGTTATCTAACATTCGGAACCTCTCAGACGTTTTGCGATTTCCGTTCGAAGTTGCAGGAGATATGTTTTGTGTTCGCGAACTGTGCGTATGCATAGACTCAACGAGTCCTTACTGAACACAGACGCAACAAGATCCCCAATAATTGCCTACCGCGACCCCAATGGTTGATAGAAATCATGCAAAAGAGATTTGATTGATGAACCATATAGGAACATGTTGATAAGTTCGGTCCATATTCTAAGAACGATCGACGACGTCCCTATGGTGTCAATGTTTAATCGACCTAAACCGAGCAAAATAAATTAGCGACGCCATGGGTCTACGTTAAAAAGACATCGGGAATAATTTGATATAATGACAGTTACGATCAAAATGTATAGTTGTTTAGCCGAATATCAAAATGATTAGTCTCTTGCCAAAGTCATGATTCCGATGCTTAATGACTTGTAGAGATCGCGCTGAAAATGCCTACTTTATAGCCGGAGTTACGATCCAAATGCTCACATGAAGAGCTGATGCTTATGTGCATATCCGAATATACGGTCAAAATTAGTTCTCGTATAGCCTAGATAATAATCGAAATGCTTACTTGTATACCTGAAATTACGACAAATATAGCCGAGGTTACTATATACCACAATTCTTATTTGTATAGCCGACGTTACGATCAAAATGCTAACTTGCATTCCCGAAGGTACGATCAAAATGTTTACTTGTATAGCCGGGGTCAGGATCACACTTGCATAGCCGAAATAGCAAGGAAAGTGCTTACTCGTACAGCCGACGTTACGATAAAATGCATGGCAGAAGTTACGATTAAAGTGCGTACTTGAATAGCTGATGTTACGATCAAAATGCCCACTTGCATACCCGAAGTTGTTAAAACATTAACTTGTATAGCCGATGTCACGATAACAATTCTCAGTTGCGTAGCCCAAATAACTATGAAAGGGCCGACTCGTATAGCCGATGTTACGATCAAAATGCCAACTTGCATAATATGTTAAAATGTTAACTTGTATAACCGAGGTCACGATAACAATTCTCACTTGCGTAGCCCAAATAATTATGAAAGGGCCGACTCGTATAGCCGATGTTACGATAAAAATGCATGCTTATAAAGCCGAAGTTACGATTAAATTGAATAGCTGATGTTACTTACAAAATGAGCCATACCGCGAGAAAACCAACATTATGGCATTTGCGTAATGTATCGACCAGATCAGCATGTGCTGTCCGCGCAGACTGATCCAGGCCGCGCGAAGAGACCACATTGTTGGCTTCTCGCGAGAAATGCAGAAAAGGCTCA
Source organism: Clinocardium nuttallii (assembly GCA_031471495.1). Lineage (NCBI taxonomy): Eukaryota > Metazoa > Mollusca > Bivalvia > Cardiida > Cardiidae > Clinocardium > Clinocardium nuttallii. The sequence continues at coordinate 8,266 of JAUELF010258756.1, forward strand.
AATGCATACTTATTACAGCCGTTATGATGATTTACATGCTTATTACAGCCGTTATGATGATTTACATGCTTATTACAGCCGTAATGATGATTTACATGCTTATTACAGCCGTTATGATGATTTACATACTTATTACAGTCGTTATGATGATTTTCATGCTTATTACAGCAGTTATGATGATTTACATGCTTATTACATCCGTTACGATGATTTACATTGCTTATTACAGCCGTTATGATGATTTACATGCTTATTACAGCCGTTATGATGATTGACATAATAATTACAGCCGTTTTGATGATTTACATACTTATTACAGCCGTTATGATGATTTACATACTTATTACAGCCGTTATGATGATTAACATACTAATTACAGCCGTTATGATGATTTACATGCTTATTTGAACTCCTGTTCTCTGGTTGAGATATCACGCGGAAAATAGTTAAGAGCAAATTGAAATCATGTATGACACATGTACACAAATAATATATTCTAAATGCTTAACATTTCAATTAAAGCAACAGATAGATTGTTAAAAACAATGGAATGTTTATGTAATTTTAATAATTCATAGTTTAATAGACCTTTGTATTGTGAATTCAGTATTAGTCAAACAGGCAATCATAAGAGTATCCACCAATAAAGGCTTTAAGTTAATTTACTGACTGACCTGTGTCGCTTAGTCAGCTCACAACATTAGCTGTTGTAAACAAGAATATTTATTACCGTAATGAACTCGAGTAAACAGTGTGATCAAACAAATAACACGCTAATTTGTATACATTCGGGTTATAGAGCAGTATTATTGCACTTACATAACCTTTTATATCACCAATAAATGGTTCTTCTGCCCCGGTCGAAGATAGGCGATTCGTAATACAAGTTATACAAGTCTAATGTATGCAGTCTAACTCGACATAAAAAAGCATCTGTTTGACGAACGTTGGAGTTCAAGCCCTTACCTGAAATACATTTATTATGAAGACTCAGAGCGTACATGCCAAATGGAGCCTTCAGTGACATTAGTCTAAACAGCTTATACAGTATAACCATTCCTGACCAAATTCAAGGGGGTATATTGATTTGTTGGAGTTTAACGCCGTTTTCAAAGGAATTTGAGCCGTCCCGCGAGAAAACCAACATTATGGCATCAGGGTCCAATTCCACCAACCTTACTTAGCACTAAGAAATACTTAAATACTTAAAAGCATATTTTGTCATTTTTGTTTCCCTAATATTTTGTAAAACATGAATGGTGGAATATATTTAAGTAAACAAATAAGTTGACATAAATAGTTACCTTGCTGCCTAACACTACTTGCTAAGAACTAAAATATTTAGGCATTTTTTTAAGGGAAACTAATTTGATGAAATAGGTCTTTTAAGTTTTTAAGTAAAATACATGTATATTATTGAATTTCTTTTTTGTTTAAGTATTACTTAGTGGTAAATAAGGTTGGTGGAATTCGACCTTGATAACTTAAAGGAAACGCTTAGATATAACTGATATGTTTTAAAGCGGCGTAAAACACCAAAGACAATCATTGTTTAAACTGTTTAACATTGTTTAAACTGCATCTGAAACGCATCTTAGGCGACTACATTGGGGGTTAAAATATCAGTGGAGCATGCGAAAAGCAACCTTTTGTATTTGGAGACTTATGTAGATCTAGATCAGCACGCGTACTCGCACAATCTGTTCTACATATCTTCTGTCCATCAAAAAGTACCATATGGGTTGAAAACACTTCTGAAAAACAGTTTCTATTTGAATTTGATAACATCATGAATGGCTAGGTAATATATCTAGGCTGTAGCCCTTGGTCATAGTAATATAACTATTTTTCGGAGTTGGCAAGCACCGATTAACGCAGGGTTAGACTGCGCGAGAAAAACAGTTCATCATTAATTCAACAAATCTGCAATTATAAGATTAACATCTTCCAAAAAGAATATCATTGTAAGGTTGTTGGAACACAAGTGAAAAACTACAGTTGTTAGTACTCCAATATAAGTTCAACAGATGCTTTAAAAATGTATGCGCCGAGAGGTCAAATATAGAGCTTTTTAACATTCGCGACGTGAAACGGAGTAGCGTGAAAATGCAGTGGCGGATTAACCTGGGTGCCGGTAGGGTCGTGCGATGAAACATATTAATTTGTATACGTGTGAGCTCTTGCACCTAGGTGAGCGTTATAGGGCGTCTACTTTGCGAATGCCAGTTTCATAATATTTACTAAGTTTGATATTATCTGTTAACTTCTTAACAATAACTTCACAAGTATAAGCTGCAATTGTTATTTCCTTTCACATTTCCCCTCCTTCTCCTTTCTTCCTGCAGCCCCATGCCGTCAGCACTATAGTGCTTTGATTTTACTCAGAATAATACTTTCTTATTCAAACGCATGAGCCGCATGTACTAACAACCTCCAAAATACAGATGTTAGCTATGTGCGCTAAACGACAATTCAAAATAGTGTTGGAAAGAAAGAAAAATACGCTATGGGGTTTCAACTCTAGATAAGAAGCATTATTACGTCTGTTTTAAATATTCAATTGCTTACGTCATATAATTTCAAAACAAACTACCTAAACACTTGAACGTTTCTCTCTAAGAAAGGATCAAAGCACTGTAAAGGAAGATAACAAACGGGAGCAAATTATTTTTTAGATAACGTATATTAGTCATTTTTTTATTAAAAGTGACAGATGAGAAAAGCTGGAGGGACATGACGAATTCGCAAATGAATGAATGAACGAACGACCGTGTTAATAATCAATCAAAACACCAAATTTAAAAAAGTGATCTTCCATTGAGAATGGATGAAATATCTACGAATTACATAATGTTAATAAGACTCGAAACTACGTCTTTAGTGTGTCGCGGGCAGTAACGACAGCACTTTATTATGTCAATATGTACACAATTGAATCATCCCATATGATACCATGCTACTGAATTTTGCTTCTGACAGTATTTAAAATTGAAACAAACAAAACATGAGAAGAAAACTAACAACAAAAAAGAGACAGAGTCGCAATTAAAACCAACGTGGTAATATTTCTTTTGCATCGCATTACTCCTTTTTTATCATGTATATGTCCATCAAATGTAAAATGAATACGTTGAACAAATGTTGGGTTAAGACAAAGTTATCTTAGTTTGGACACATTAGAAAACTAACAAAGGGGGGG
>JAUELF010258767.1:0-11464 GCA_031471495.1 Clinocardium nuttallii
ATATTACGACGTTACAAATATCAGCTGTTCATTTAAACAAACGTACGTTGGCGGTAACAGTTTTTCATTGTTATTAAGACTTGTTCGTGAACACTTTAAGGTCGAATAAAATAAAGTAATGAAAAGTGGAAAATGTAAATATAAGGATTGGCTCTTATTTTTCGTGCGTTCATATTGCGGTTCATGCACAATTAACAGAATTTAATTGCACATAAAATCAAGTGCGAATGTAAATATTACTTTGAAGTTTCTTGAGCTCAGACCAGGTTGGGTAAACATGATTGTCATGGAATGCATATCCGTACGGTTGCGGTTAAGCGCTATAAATAGTAGCTGCTGGAAGAAATGAAGGATGAACATACGTATGCCTCTGGTCACCTGGTTGCAACCTATTTGTTACCAGTTGGTACGAATCGATCATTTCGAACGAAACGTAAAGAACGGGGTACAAATCCAATGAATTTCAGAAAACTGCAAAAGCAGATGAAATTGAGGAAACAGCGAAGTATTCATAACGGAAGGAAGCAGCGACAACTCACTCTATAGGGACCGATGACACCTTGTCGTGTACTGAATAATAATGACTAGAATCGCCAAGCGATGACTTGCTGCATTCAAAATGCTTACCAACATAAAAGGCGGCAAACCTGTCAATGGAGATAACTTTCCCCAAAAATAATCACAATATTTAATATTCAATATTGTAGACATAACAGCACATCTTATCTAACATACATACATATGGTCATTCTCTCATGGGTATTATTACAACACCTTAGTCATATAACGGATATGTTTGGGCTGTGAAAAGTGAACCCAGCGTACTGCGAAAATCAACAGAATAATATGTGTAACCTGTGAAGATCCAGACCAACCAGCTTATCCGCACTGTCTGATTTGGGTGTTCACGGTTCGTTTGTTATTCACAGAGGGTTTAAGGAAACTCTTGTAAATACGTATCCAATTTTAATTTTTTAATACAGAAATGTCTTTTCCACACATATAATTCATAAATAAAGTTTATTTGTATAAATATCTATTCTTTTATGCTTTATACACAGTTTGATCCGATTGTTATGATTTTGTTTATATTAATAGAACAATTTATGTAACACAGTTACAGTTTCATGTAAATCGACCAGATTAAATTGTCACACATTCTAAGCGTTTCTTTCTTAAAACTCCTTATATCATTGAATAGAGTTGCCTCTAAGCCTTAAAACAATCCAAATAAAATTGGCGGGGGTCATGTATTTTGTAAGAAAGAATTCACCAGGCGAAAATGGTAACCGTAATTTTGGACCAAACCGGGCCAAGACAAAACCTGTGTTTCATATTTTATACATTATTTCACTTTCAAACAAGGTCAAATTACTATAAATGATCAAATCAATCATTTCCAGTGCATCCTATGCACACTAGAATTTAAACTCGGTGTCCTATATTCAATACATTTTCTGATGATGGTATAAACTCATTTGTATCATTTTAGCTACGACGGCCGTAAGTCAGTTAAGTTTATGACGCGTTCGATGGTATACCTGCATAACGATTGGTTTAAAAGATTCCTCATCTGTATCCACTATGCCAATTAGGATGACAATTCATAGGATGCATTCTTTCTATGTCTACCCCGAAAATCCTTCATTTTTGTGATCTATGTTAAATTCTGGCTTCAAAAGCAACCGAAAGAAAAAAGAGAAAATCTTCTTTAAATGGTAAAACATTTGGGAGCCAAGTATTGCATTAAACATATAGTGAAACTATAAAAGACCTCTGCGCTAAACATATGAAGGCGATTTTCAAATAGGTTTGTTGAAATACTCTTTGGGTGACCATCTATGTGCTTTTGCCAAGTCACGTCGATTGAACGAAATACACGAACATTGCCCTTGTGTCGTATAGATAAAGGAACCTTTTAAAATCTTTTCCTGCGAAAGTGTGTGGCAGTTTTTCAAATACTTGTGTAGACAAACTTCTTAGATGACCTCCTATAAGGTTCTTTTAACACAAGTTGAAAGGTAAACAAAAATGGACACGAGAAGACGTGGCTGTTAGCCTTAAATGGCATAGAAAATCATTTTTTTTACGATTTCTACTTCTAAATTATTTGGTTAATTTTCAAATTGTATTTAGATATGTTTTAACAAGATTTATTTATGCCATGTTGAATGATCAACAACATGACCACCAGGTGTCGGTGCTGTTTCGCCGAATGCAATGATGCGATAGAAGCCCTCTTTGGCCTCTTGTTATTTAATGTGGTTTTACAAATGAACGGCGTGTTCTGTATCCAAATAGGTATAAGCTCAATTGATATGGAATGCTTCTTTAAGTGATCATAATTTAGATTTGAAATAGACTTTTACTTCCTAAGTTCTAAGACCATCATCTAACTTTGTATTGGTCCGAGTCAAAAATGAATGTATGATTACCTCTTCACCGACAAATATGTAGCATATAAGAAGTGGAGCAAAGCAATCAAAATATTTTAAGAGAAATTTCCTATATAAGAGAAGGGCCAGACACGAAATGAAAATGAAATTTACTAAGGCTAACACATATCCAGACACTACACATGCCGTTAGTGTTACCCAAAATGTAAATTCAAGACGTTCATGCATATTTAAAATCACTTAAGTTATTAGCTGATCACTTTCGTTTAGAACAATGTTTTAATGTTCTGAAAAGTCATATTATATCGTATTACTGAAATGTCTGTATGAGCCTGTCCATAGACGATGTAAATACTGTACCGATATATCAGTCACCTCTACTGTGGGGTCTGATACAGATTGTTTGGAAGTTTCTCAAGTACACGGTAGATTCTGGTAAGAATGCGAGGATGATGTCTGTTCCGTACATACATTGTTAAAAACTCCATACTGGATCCGTTTCGCATGCTATACACACATTAGAACCTACATATAACTTACTTTCGAATGAAATATACATATACAATTTAACGTAGAAACTCATTTGCATTTTTCCGCATTTTTTGTTACTACTTTATACTGTTTCCTGAATGTTTTCATTAAGCCGAGAAAAGAAAAGACAGGATATTCAACCAAAGCACCACTGGTAATGGTTTGATTACATTTAATTGACTCACGTCTTGTGAGTTAGGTTCTAAATACATCTACTTCCAGTGAAGACGAAGTCGGTCACTCTTAATCCGTACTGTGCCCTACAGTAGTTACCGTCCGACTATATTTATATATATACATAAATACATGTGCTGACAAACAACTGGATGTGTCGCATCAGTAATTGTTCGTCAACATAAATTTAAGTATTGTCAAAAAGTGTCATTTAGGCTCTAAGGTAATCACATTATCTAGCTATTTCTGGCTTTAATTCTGTCTTCGCAAAATCTGTAGTCATATGGTTCGATCCCTCTGCATCACACGAAACCACACTCATTATGGCACGAAAACACTTTACTTAACAGTGATTTTGTCTTTGAGAAATGTACAATTGCGTTTAAAATATGGAAATGCTTGAACAATTTCCCTTTGCTTGTCGAATGGTCTTAACATATCGTGATGTGTTAATGGACTCATAGTTAACAACATTTTATTAACGGGACTCGACCAATGAAAAAAATGATGACATTTAGACAGTTGACTCCACACTGTTCAGATTATAGTCATTTTGAAAACTACACTTTACCAATGTTCTAACTATATCGATGATTGAATTGTAATTGTCACCGAATCGCAAAATCGTCAATAGCGTCTAGATCCTCATTTTTCATAAATATCTTATTGATATATCCGTTTCGTCGTCAATATATTGATTTGACGCCTTTGGAATTTCTTACCACAAAGCCAATTGAAATGAGCTTGATCTTCGTTATGATGCAGTTAAACCATTTCCGACGTACGATCTCTGTTCAGCAGACGATAATGAACACATATTGGCAACAATGTAAATACGCTTTATTGACTAGGGTAGAAAACATTAAGACTTAACAAGAAATTGCTCATGATGAGCAATTGTCAAAATGGTTTCAAAAGGTTATCTGCTGCAGAGATGTCAGAACGCGTCTGCATGTAGTAAATGGTTTAATTTATAAAAGGTACTACCGCACACTCGGATCCAGGTTATTATAGGCAGCTTTCTCAAATTCCATAGGTTAAAGTATGTGCATGGTTATTCAATACATTATATGATTCAGGGTATAAGAACATATACAATTTGGCATTTCTGGGCAGTGTAGTTTGCGGTCATGTTGCCCGTCTGCAAATTGTTAGGATCTACTAACATTGCTTTTGCAGGCAATATGTGAATTATGTGCCGGTGCATAGTTTTATCTCATGCACTGGTTTATATTCTTTGATTAGTTCCATAGAAGGCACCGAATGTAATATAATGCCAATAATGGTTTCATGTTTAGATATCCTCTTTACCAAAGAATAGTTAAACTTGTCTTAAGCCGCGACACAGGAGAGGGGGTCAAACTGTGGATACAGGTGGCTGCCCAATACAAGTTAAATATAGAAGCAAATGTACCCTTGGTTATTCTTCAAGTGTCTGCTTAATCAGAGTTGTCTGATTGGCAGAGTTGACACAAGTCTCACTGAAGTTTCATTCATATACTGAGGGATTTAGATTCAGATATATTTTAATTTAATACAAATGGTAGAATGCATTGATTTATGAGAAAGCCTGCAAACATATGTTTATGTGAAGTTGACATGATGAAATAGGTAAACAGCTGTTTGAAAAGATTGGTAACATGTATGTTATAAAACAAATATAATATGTGGTAAGAGTGCATGAAATGGTATACCCGTGTTTAGTCTAACTGAATTTATTACGTAACATTGATTAAATGCATGCTGGTCTAAAACCATTCGTAATAACATATGTCAAATAATATGCATGCATCTGTCATCTTAATTATACGGTCTTCCATATTAAACTGGTAATTTGCATTTAGAACCTGTTGTGAATAGCAAATGCAAATTCATTTACATTATTTATGACGATTCAACATGGGTGCTATCTTGTCAGCTTTTATTTGCGACAAAATCAGTACAGTTCATGCACCCTGAGAATGCAATTAAAGACAACAACATCAGAAACGGCATGGATAAGGTGGCGTCAAAGTGTTATGTGCTCTCTTGGTTGCCTTTTTTCTTTTTAGAGAAACTCGGATGTTGATTAAATTATTGGGAAGGTTTTCTTTGATTAATTAAAACATTTGACATAGACTGAGCAAAACATTCACATGGATGACCCAGGCATACTTGAGAACTTATCGGGCATGATGACTATACTGCTTTTGTTTTTTTGGGACGGACTAAATAATTTGTATTTCCTGTACTTTTCAAAGTGCTTCAGACACATATGTTTAGTAATTTTCTGTCTATAAAAATCCCATTTTTAATTCCCGAATTACTCATTTTCTGCATAAATAGCCATGTAAAGACCACCTGCGATCAAAGACTATGTTTCGCTATTCCTATGGCTGTTTTTAATATAGAGTGTTTGTAGATATATTTGTATTTACCTGTTAAGAACCTTTAAATGTATGTATTTTATGATAAATGTGCTATATAAATGTGCTATAATAATAATAATAAAAATAATAATAATAATACATAAGTTGACAGAAGCTTCTTAAAAGCTTATATAAGTAAAACCTGATCACGATGACAGTACAAAAGTATATAGATACAGTACACTAACCATTATATAGTGTGCAAACAACGGCATATGCAATACAAACAAGATTATATGCAGTCATTTCTTCAATACGTACGGTGGTACTTTGATTAGATGCGGTGGTTTAAAATTTATATGCGGTGGTTTAAACTTTATACGCGGTGCAGATCATACTTTCCGGCATTCTTCGGAATTATTTCCGGAAACTACCGAGCATAACAGATATAATGATATCACACTACGAATCATGCCGAATGAACAGACTGATCTGGCTGTACAATTATTTCTAAAGCCGAGTTATAACTTTTCCCATGGTTTAAAGTACTGCACGAATTGGGGTAAGAAGAAAATCTGCACAAGTTAGTCGAACAAAAAAATAGGAAAAGACATCGTTTGTTAACATTCAGAGTACGAGTTTCAATGTTTAGGTCTAACTTACAGAGCTAAGATAATGGAGCTTTGCACGAAATGTATAAAATAAGGTGATGTTAAACCACAAGCTGCTTCAAATTCCAAAGGAGACAATGGAAATACTTATAAATATTAGATATTAATGTTAAATCTATATGTCCGACTCGGTATTTTCCGGATAAATAATTACAGAGAATGCCGGAAAGTACAAATGTATGATCGTCGTATTGAAATATGCACCATGTATGACTTATTATGGGCCGAACATATTGCCAAATGAATTGCGTACTATCATGTTTTATGAACACCAGGTATAAAGGTTCGTGCAAGCACTTCATATATTTAAACATACACCACATATATCGACCAACATACAACGTGTAAATGTAATACTACTGCATATACAAACAAATACACCACATACTATTATAATGTCATTCGTACTGCATCGTATATAGTTTGTTTTGCTCGTGACGTTGTTTTAACAACGTATACTGGTTATTCTACTGTTTCAACACTATTTTTGCACTGCATATCAAGCAAAATGTACCGCGTCAAATGAAATATACATACCACGTTAATGAAATATGTACAACGTCAAATGAAATATGGACCGCGTATCCATGAAAATGTACTGCGTTTAATACAATACAACATACTAAGAAAATAAAGGCGTTCCATACTTATAGACATATAGTTTATTATCTGGCTGAATTGGATCAACTGAGATAAACAAAGGCATATAAGCCGTCACTCTCGAAAAATCCAATTGTATTGCATCTGCGTAATGTATCGACCAGATCAGCCTGCGCTGTCCGCACAGACTGATCCGGGTCGACATATTCCGTCTCCAAGGGATAGAAGTATAGAAAAATGATTCTTGAAACAGATAAATCACAGTAGGCGATAAAGTGTATATCCGTATTAGCCTACACGGCATGCTTAGGCAGATCAGGGTCGACATTTTACGCAGAGTCGACAATGTTTGTTTTCTCGCAATAAGGTTCACTTTGTTACTAATACTTGCTGGAGCTTGAATCATGTGGTGGTGATAGTCGAGTCCGTCCATGGGAAAAGGATCGAACTTGAACTTCAGCCGTTCCGCGAAAAAACTACCACTGCGGACTCTGCGACCCGGATCAGCCTAAGCTTGCCGTGAAGGTTTACCCAGATGAAAACTTTCGCCTCAAGTGAGTTTTCTGTTTCAGGAATCATTACTCTATGCATCCATTCCACATGAGACGGAATCTGTCGACTCAGATCAGTCTGCTCGAACAGCGCAGGATGATCTGTGTCGATATATAACGCAGAAACCATTATGTTGGTTTTCTCGAGGGACGGCTTATTTAGGTAGAGTGAAGCTCAGATCACCTAGTTTATCTGCTTAGTTTGATCATTATCTACAGCAGACATACGCATATAACAGGATTGTTGGTGTAATATGTGAACCCTGTTTAGATTGAAGAGAGAGTGCAGATAAACTTGTTTTAAATTGTTAACAAGGTCAACTTGAAACCTTTACTAGTGACAGACGGGTCTTTACAAAAAACACTGTTAATGACCACGTGACACAATTCATGTGGCACAGTTCTTGAATACACAAACAACGCTTTGAAATGACTGATACCATTTTTAAAGAGACATTATTTCTTGTAATACATTGAACGTATTTGAAAATATTGATAAATCAAGTTTGAAATACCCCTTTCATCCGTAGTAAGTGTGTATAATTTACATAATACTTATTTACAAAAAAACATTTAACAGAAATATATGTGAACTTCCATCTACTTGCACTTAATGAAGTGAACGCTGAGCAAGAAACACTAAGGCTGACAGCATATCTTCAACTTAAATGGACAGATGTCTTTTTGTCATGGAACCCGAAATACTTTGGCAATCTAGAGTCGTACCATTGGCCACAGGTTAGTATCGCATACTGTATATCAGACCTTACCAGGTTCCATAACTCATGGCATACCGTATATCAGACCTTATCAGGTTCCATAACTCATGTCATACCGTATATCAGACCTTATCAGGTTTTATAAATAACTCATGGCAAACCGTATATCAGACCTTATCAGGTTCCTCCATAACTCATTGCATACCGTATATCCGACCTTACCAGGTTCCATTACTCATGGCATACCGTATATCATACCTTATCAGGTTCCATAACTTAGGGTATAGCGTATATCATACCTTATCAGGTTCCATAACTTATGGTATAGCGTATATCATACCTTATCATGTTCCATAACTCATGGCATACCGTATATCAGACCTTATCGGGTTCCATAACTTAGGTTATACCGTATATCATACCTTATCAGGTTCCATAACTTAGGGTATAGCGTATATCATACCTTATCATGTTCCATAACTCATGACATACTGTATAGCATACCTTATCATGTTCCATAGCACACGACATACTGCATATCATACATTGTCAGGTTCAATAGCTCAGGGCATACTGTATAGCATACCTTGTCAGGTTCAATAGCTCATGACATACTGTATATCATACCTTGTCAGGTTCAATAACTCAGGGCACAACGTATAATAGACTTTATCAGGTTTCATAACTCAGAGCATACCGTATATTAGACTTTATCAGGTTCCATAACTCAGGGCAAACCGTATATTAAACTTCATCAAGATTCATAACTCAGGGCATACCGTATATCATACGTTATCAGGTTTCATAACTCAGGGCATAACGTATATTAGACCTTATCAGGTTTCATAGCTCATGGCATACCGTATATTAGACCTTATCAGGTTCCATAACTCAGGGCATATCGTATATATTAGACCGTATCAGGTTCCATAAATCATGGCATATCGTATATTAGACTTTATCAGGTTTTATAACTCAAGGCATGCTGTATATCAAACGTTATCAGGTTTCATAACTCAGGGCATAACGTATATTATACTTTATCAGGTTCCATAACTCAGGGCATACCGTATATATTAGGCCTTATCAGGTTCCATAACTCATGGCATATCGTTTATCAGACTTTATCAGGTTTTATAAATAACTCATGACATACTGTATATCAGACATTATCAGGTTTCATAACTCAAGGCATACTGTATATCAAACCGTTCCATAACTCAGGGCTCTAGATAAGAGGCGTTTCGCATGTTCAAAAACATTAAATTGACGATTGTTTTAGTACCCATTTCAAAGGGATTTGTTGTTTAGTAAGATAAGCATTGAAAGAAAAAGAGCTTATTACTCATTCATATAAGTTGCTATCACTATAAGTAAATTATGGCATTTAAATATATGCTTACGGATGTGATAGATCAAACTCATATTTATTCTCGTAGCTGATCCATCAAACGTGGAGTTCAATTATGATCTCAAAGAACTTTTTCAGATTTTTACAATTTCGGGGCCGGGCCTTGTCGTACCTAATGGTACAATAATGCCCCGTTAATCAAATGGTTGCGAGAGCAGATCATGAAAGACGACTCGGGTATTGCATTTTTTTAATTAAATAAATGACGTAGTCATGACCATCGTTCAAAGATAGCATACGATAGTTTGACGTAATTGTAGTCTCATTGAATTTGTAAATGTAACACACTCTGAGCTGTAATGAATGAGGAAAAGCCATTACTTCCATATCTAAAGTAGTTGGATACTTGATATGACCCAATTTATCTATTGGTTGATTGATTTATTGATTGATTGGTTTGGGTTTAACGCCATTTTTAACAAATTCTCAGTTATATCATCACGGCGGCCAGTTGACTTAATCGTGTTTTTTCTGGTTTTCTCACACCAGTACTCCACACAAAAATATGGCTGCTTTTCCACATAGACTTAGCCCATTGGTGGAAGATGACCCGATCGAAGATCGAACCTTGTGAAATGGTATACTGATTATGAAAAATACTAGTATAATTTTGTTGTTAACCTAGGTCAATGTTTATACCTTGCCACCTGTTAAAGATATAACCAAAGTACGTCTTACTAATTACTTTGTAAATCTGTTGATCCTCCGGTACACGATAATCATAAGTGGTACACAAACTGTATGTTCATCTATTGCCGTGATATGTTTTCATATTTTCATAAGTTCATATGTTCTCCAAATGTGTATGCTTCTAAATTTCTTTAGATCCGCCACATGTATGTTTCTGGCAACAACTATATGTTTATATGCCAATAAACGATTTTGAACTATGAATTTGTTAACTAATGGTCCATTTATACTGCCACCAGCAAGTCAATCGTAATGCTAACCCCGCAACCCTGACACAAGGGAGCACAGCCACCACTACCATTTTTAAAGTTGTGTGTATGACTCGGCCTGGAATCGAACCTGCACCGAGGCGGACACTCTGCAACAAGAACACAGTAATAACACTTTGTGATATATTCAGACTGAATAGAAATATGTAAGGCATAACAAACAGTTTATCTTCATACAGGATGAAATCTGGAAACCCGTTATAGCATTACGCAACTCGTATCTGGACTACAAAGCACTCGGTGATGAAACATTAGATGTTAACAATTATTATGACGGAACCATTGTGTGGATGCCATTTCAGGTAACAATGAAATTCACATAAACTTGACAATTTTAACGACAAATAACTCCTAGTTTGAGAAGGTTATTATGAATACAGGACAAAAGCTCCCATAGACGAACGTTGCTGTCCATCCTGTCAAAATGATGTGGGAGGTTTTGTCCATCCTGTCAAAATGATGTGGAAGGGTTTGTCCGTCCTGTCAAAATGATGTGGAAGGTTCTGTCCATCCTGTCAAATGTGTCCACCCTGTAAAAACAAACAAGGGAGCATTTGTCCATGGGAGGTTTGTCCGGCTCCCGGTTATTATGTTCTTGTATTATTTTTAAACACTGAAGACTCAGACGAGTATGTACATGTTACGAGTCGTGTCACTGTTCGATGACACGTTATATATGTCTCAATTCAATTGTCTGACCGAAACATTAGAGCTGCGTATTTGGTGTGTATACAGCACACTATGGCGTTTTGCACGGCGCTACTTATTTTTCGTAGTGTGGATATAAAAAACAATGTTAGTAATGTACAATGTTGCCTTTGTGTGGTCACATACAAAATATGTCATAATGCACTATGTTGCCTATATGTGGTTATATACAACACATGTCATAATGCACTATGTTGCCTATGTGTGGTTATATACAACAAATGTCATAATGCACTATGTTGCCTATGTGTGGTTATATACAACACATGTCATAATGTACTATGTTGCCTATGTGTGGTTATATACAACAAATGTCATAATGTACTATGTTGCCTATGTGTGGTTATATACAACAAATGTCATGATGCACTATGTTGCCTATATGTGGTTATATAC
>JAUELF010258778.1:0-11464 GCA_031471495.1 Clinocardium nuttallii
AAACATGCAATTTCTCCTTTTGCCACTATGTTTTCCACTTTTAGTCATAGGTTATCCATTCAATTATAGAGATTTTCCAGCTTTTGACGAAATATGTTCAAAGTAGTCTGCTGCAGAATTGTTGTATGAGGGAAAGCGTTAACTGGGGTTTAACGCAGTTTGCAACTTTTTCTCAGTCATATCACAGAAGCCTGTTCACCTACTCATGTATTTCCTGGCCTTCTCACAACAGTTTTCCACACAACACACTTTCCAAGCAACTGGCAAATTTTCAAAATAGACTGTTAGCCCATGGAATTTGATGGAAGATGAATGCTGCTTCTCACAGTGAATTTTTGTCAGACTTTGTAAAGAACGTTGGCCAAACTTGAGATTGAAATCACAACCCTGCGATTTACAGCGTGCATTGCTACCAACTAAGCTACAGGGGCTCAGCTTGACAAAATAAGGCTTTAAGGGGAATATGTAAGAAAGAAATACATTTAAGTAATGATGAAAACCTATAGAATACTTTGGAAAAAAAAAAAAAAAAAAAAAGATTCAGCAAAAAAAGAGAGGAAAAATGCAAATTTTCAAGAGTTGCTTCTATTTATATATTCATTTATTTGACATGTCAGGGCAAGGACTGATACAGATTTCTGAATATTGTTTTATGTGTAAGACAGGTGGTTACAGAGGCAATCCTAATAACCGCTTGAAATTATTCACTCAACACGTCAATTGCATTGCTAACGAGTGATTACCAGTAAAACCAACCAGAGGTCCAGATAGGGAGGAGTACATTGCTCTTTTCCCGCAATATCTCTCATTACAAAAAAAAATTACCTATAAAGTGATTACTCAAAAAATTGTCTCATGGACACAATTATTTTGAATATCCACAACAAAGGGTTAGAGGGTCAAATAATGATTTCAGAACATGCAAAATGCCCCTTATAGAGAGCTCTGACCATGTAAAAATCTGTCTTAGTCATAAACCAACATGTTAACCCTTTCCCTCATACAACACTTCTACAGCAGACGACTTTCAACATATTTTGTCAAAACATGGAAAATCTCTTAAATTGAATGGATAACCTATGACTAAAAGTGGGAAACATTGTGTCACTATGTTTTCAAAAAGCTGTCTGCTGCAGGTGTCAGAAAGTGTATATATGAGGTTAAAATGAACATAACAAATAAATAAGTTTAACTGATATACACATAACAAATAATAATGTATAATTGAAAATACACTGAACAAAAAATATAAATGTATAATTGAAAATACACATGTATAACAAGTAATAATGTATAATTGAAATACACATAACAAATACTTCAAAGGAACATTACATCAATTATTTTTAAGGTAAACCGGAACAGGATTTTTTTTTGAAAAAGTGTATGTCTCTGCCATTGCAATCATAGGTTCATATGCTCAAAGGCCAATCATTCTATGAAGCCAATGTGACCTAGACCTTTGATCCATTGACCCCAAAAAACAAAAGAGGTCATTTATCAATTGAGTAAAATCATAAGCCAAATTACATTGACATACAGCATAACAGAAGAAATCTTAGTCCCTTTAGTAAAATATGTTAAAAGTCATCTATATCACGTAAATGGTTAATAATTGAACGATAGAAAAGTACCTGAGAGCAAGGCTTTCAAAAATGGAGGTTAGAGGAAGTTCAAATGCGTGACACAGGATGACGGCTCTATCAAACATCCCTGCATTCGACAATAAGCCAACCATCTCTTTAGGGCCAGGGGTCAATCCTGTACAAATAAAGTCAACATGTTCAATGTATTTTAGGAATCAAAGCCTTGAACAGTTCTGTGTACACATTTATTAACCCACCCTTTCCCTCATATAGACGCTTTCTGATGCCTCTGCAGCAGACAGCCTATTGAAAACATAGTAACAAAAGAAGAAATTGCTCAACACGAGCAATTTCTCCTTTTGTCACATTTGTTTCCACTTTTAGTCATATAGTTATCCATTCAATTCTAGAGATTTTCTATTTTTTGACAAAATATGCTCAAAGTCGTCTGCTGCATAATTATCGTATGAGGGAAAGCGTTAATACTATATTTCGGCTAAGGTAGCTTATTTTCGGATAATTCAACATTAATTCGCGAGGAAGACCTTATGCCAATACAATTTGATTTACAAGTTATATACGCTGAGTAATTTTGAACAGTGTCTTTTTTTTAATATATATATTTGTATCGTTAATGTTTTTTCTCATATTAAAGCATTACAAAAACATAACAAACGTTATGTGGTTGTGACGTTGCATGTGTTATTATACTTTAAACTTTCGGGATTTCCCTAATACGACTTTGAAAAAATTTTGTCAAAAAATAAAAGAAAATCTCTTTAATTGAATGGATAACCGGTAACCAAAAGTGGAAAAAAAACATTGTGGCAAACGAAGAATTTATTGCTTGTTTTTAGCATTTTCCTCTTTTTGTCACTTTCTTTTCTAAAAGACCTCGGCTGCATAGGCGTCAGAAAGGGTCTATATGAGGGAAAGGGTTAATTAACCTTCTTATTAATGAAACACTCCTGGTAAAATATTTGATAATTGGAATGAGTTGAAAGCATTATGGCAAAAAGAAAAAAACCCACTCTAATGCTTTCAAAACTAGTCTGGCTCAACTATCTGCATATTTTAGATGGTTTAACCCCTTTGCCAAATATGACAAATCCGCGGCAAAATATGGAACAACTCTATAAACTAACGTTTGATTGCTAAATAAATAGAGTTCAAAATTTGTTTGCTGCAGATGCATCCCTTGAAATGTGTCTGCAGGAGGGAAATTAGGTGAGATAAAAGGTGACCATACCTTTAGCACTTCCTGGTCATCGAAGAAGGTGACAAATTTCTGATAGCAACATTTCGCCAGCGCCGTTTCTTCCAACCCCCAGAACTCTATTTCCTTTTTAAAGGTGGACGGACAGACGTCGGACGGAATGTGTAGATCTTCGCCTTGGTAATGGTAGAGAATCGCCTGAAACGCACCGCTGTGTCGCTCAGTGAAGAAACTCGAATCTTTCAGACGCTCGAAGTCAGTCTTTACTTTGTCACGGATATTATTCGTGATGGCGGACCAGGTCTTGTTCGATAACTCGAAAACTGTTCCACTTATGTTCACTTTTACTGTATCCTTTGTGGGGTTATTATTATCCATTGTCAGTTTTGTTTATGTATAAGGTATATATATATATATATCAATTTCACAAAGGGAATGATTATGTCAAATCGGGTGTGTGCAAATGTGAAATATTCTTCTTGTAGTCTTTATCTCGAATTAAGAATATTTAATTTTATCTTTAAATTCATAGAACTGTCATATTATAAATCACATATTTCAAGGATGGAGCAGTTAGCTTGAAACTTGTTTGACACTGTCTCCTGTTTTAAAGTGTTTTAAGAGTACATTACACTGCAAGACTATTAATGATATACTTTCACATGAGTCGTTTGTTGTACTACGATTTTCTGTGTGTTAACATGCTACGCTACTACACGAAAAGTTCAGCAAAGTTTGATTATCACTTTAAACAGTTGCAGATATTGGCACTCCAACAGTTAAAATATATATGTCACACAAAATATCTCAGTCACTTGAACTCACGTTGTTATATAACTCTGTCTCTGGAACTCCCAAAGTATACATCAAAGTCAATGTACTACTTATTGGTTTTGTTGTCAAAACTAGAAAGTCAATTTATGCCATATTGACTTCAGATCATCAACTTCAGAATGATTAACTGACCAATCAAAGAACATGATAAATTAACTCAATATTAGCCATTCGATATATATTTAACAGAAACGATAAGCCATGCCAATCACTGTGTTGCAGGGTAAGAATTACGACTGACATGCTGGTGTCAGGATTAATGGACCAGAAGTACTGGTAACTTACCCAAATAAAGGCCGTTAATCAGTGAAAAGGTGTTGAAAGCGGCGTAAATGCACCAAACAATCAATATTTGTCTGAAGCGGCTTATATGAGCCGAATCACGAGAAAACCAACATTGTGGACTCTGCGTAAAGTATCGACCCGGATCAGCCTAACTCTGCCCCGCAGGCTAACCAGGACATACTGTTTTCGCCTCCTGTGGAATTTCTGTTCCAGGAATCGTTACTCTATATCTCTATCTCCCGAACACGGAATGTGTCGGCCCGGATTAGCCTGTGCTGACTGCACTAGCTGATCTGGTTCGATTCATTACGCAGAGTCAATAATGTTGGTCTTATCGTGGAACTGCTCATTTATGTTTATTTTATAAATTGTTTGAAGTAAACCTGGAATATACGTCCAGTTATTGTCCCATTACGGCTGTTATCGAAAGAAAAAATAATATTCCTTTATTAAACGAGCATATATAAAAAAAACCATTACTTTTAAAAACTGCCACAAATACCTATGTGTTTTAATTCTTTTAAAAACTGAGTTAAAATCACATTCAAAAAGATAACAACTGTCCATTAACCAATCAATCGTTACTGACACGAACTTCACACATTGAGTTAAGTGATCTGGGAATTGATTTGTCTGAGATAGTGAATGGATTAATATTTTATATCACACCTTTTTTTTTTGCTACATATGAACATTTCGTAACAATCCTCTGTTCAAGGAAAATAATAATGAACTTTCTATCCCGTTAACCTTAAAGATAACGCGTTCGGTAATTTAAAGCGAACCAATATAACACACACATCACGCAGAACGATCATCAACAATTATTTCAAACTCGATTCTCTTCTGAATGACAAGGTTAACCAATAGGAAACGTAGCGGTGTAGTGTACTGTTATTAAACGGATATATTCACACGATGAAGAAAAGGTATCAACGCACTGTCCATCTATTTCGCCGTGTCACGCGAGAAAACTAACATTGTAGTGTCGAACCGGATCAGCCTAAGCATGCCGTGCAGTCTAACCCAGACAGACACGTTTCGCCTCTTGTTGATTTTCTGTTTCAGGAATCATTACTCTATACCTCTATCCCCCTGAGACGGAGTGTGTCGGCCCTGACCCTCTGCTGGAATTGCCCAGGTGGCTATTTTGCACACTCCGCCAAGAGGGCCTATTTTGTTAAAGAAGATTTAAACAGTTCCACTATAAGAAGATAGTGGACACTAACCCTGGTAATGTGTTGTTTTGTACCACCTGACACGGATTGAACAAGTTTTTCCTATATACATATATATGAAACTCTTTGTAAAACAGGTGACCTCCAGGGCGGGTCCAATCTTGACCCCATGAGAATAATTTGAACAATCGTGGTACAATATTCTATTCAATTCAATCATGGTACAGGACCATGAGACAATGCTACACACCAAGAAGATTTCAAAGTTTGTCCTGTTATATATCTCTGTACAAGAGGACTATGCTGGTCCTCATCGCTCACTTGGTTTTATAGACATCACAGTTGCCAATGTTCTTACGATATGCATACTTGGAAAAAAAAGTCACCCAAGGAACAGTTGTGCCAACATATTTTCTTGTCGGGCCAGCGTTTTTGTACGAAATGATTTTTTAAGTTTCCACAAAACGTACGCGTAAGGAAAACACGCCATAGCGGAAATGTTTTTCAACGGATCGGAATAATTTGAAGATTCTTGGTAATAATGGACACAAGAAACATTAGTGCGGAATAATTTTTAAATCCTGGAAGTATTGTTGGAAAATATTTTTTTTAAAGTTTTCACTATATATATAAGATCTTGGTATAGGGTAACCCAATGAGCATTTGTGCCATATTAAGCTTTTCCGTTACAGACAATAATATGTTCAATGCTTTTTAAAAACGTATTTAATTTCTTTAAACAGTCTTGAAATAGGACAACTCAAATAATTCCTACCAATTAATGTCAAAATCCTAACAGCCGTTAATGAGGAGATGCAATTTCAAGACAAATTTGACCATTACAATAGCAATATCTCTCGATTATAAGCTCTATGTGTTTCCCACCGCTTTCAAGAGGGCAACCATTACCTAGTATACTACGGCTTTTCTAGAGAAGTTACCTGATACAGACACTATTTGAAGCGTTTTGAATCACAGAAACTGTGAAACATTGTGAAAACGGGAACTACTTGTAAAGCGAGTTAATTTATCCCCTTAACTCTGTAACTCGTATATTTCCTCTACTCCTTGGGTGTTTTCAAAGACGAACCATCATTTGCCTCGCGTACAATTTATGACGTTATATTGAAGGGTAATACCGATTCTGGCAGCATTAGGTATTTATTGTACCATTTATATATATATAATCCTTTAAGAGAGTAAATACAACTTGACATTTTAACATTATCAAGTTAAAAATCGAAGAACAACACGGAGTTTATTTGCGAACTACAATGTATGTTTGTCAGCTGTATTTGATTTTGTCGAGGGAATAAAAAAATGAGACAATACATGATCCTCATAAATGAACTCGGCTATTATGGGATTTCGTCAATGTTTTCTATGTCGTTTCATAGGCGGATTTTAACCGCACTCCGTTTATATAAAACACACACTCAAATATTTACATTTATAAATGCGTCCATCTACGTGTTTATTTATATGTTTTTAGCATTTTTAAGAGTGATCACTTCAAATTGAAACAAAAACAACTTGTTCCGAAGGTTGCAGTTTCTAGGAAATTATTTCAGTCCTCAACATACATTTGTCAAAAATATATATGTGTGTTTTGTCTCGAAATACATAAGAATGGATGTTTTAAAAGATACCTTTAAAGATGTATTAGAAGTTAAATTTAAAAAAAAAAACACACTATGGTTTATTATTATTATTATTATATAGATAAAGGAGTAATGCCGACAAGTATAGCATAACAGTACGTGCTTTTGTGATCATATAACTGAGCCGTTCCACGAGAACTGAAACCAACATTGCGGACTCTGCGTTAAGCATCGACCTGGATCAGACGAACCATGCCGCGGAGGCTAACCCGGACATACACTTTTCGCCTCCTGTTGATTGTATGTTCCAGGAAGCATTACTCTATATCTCTAGACCACTGAGGCGGAATGGTTTGGGTCGATACATTACGCAAAGCCAATAAAGTTGGTTTTCTCGCGGAACGGCTCATATATTTTTTTTAAGTTAAAATTATAAATTCTAACTTAGAACCACGCTCAAATCAGCAAATGGATGTACTGTTGTTCCTATCGAATCTCTATAATTTATAAGCAACACCTAAGTCTGGCTTTTGCTACGTCGACGCGGCGAGACAAGAGCCCTGTGCTCTTTTGCTCAAGGAGTATTCAGTGTCACATAGCGATGAGAATATCACATTTGACATGCTGAGACATTCCTGTTGAGCGCATTACAACTAAGAAGCAAATCTCTTTCAAAATATAAATTATAACTCAGCATTATATGTCAGTGTCCTTATGTATTTCATCACTCTGTGTTGACATATAGCTGTACTATGGGCCGGTGACCTAAATTACGAATTAAATAATGTGAATCTTGGTTACGGTGCAGAACGACATGTGAGTCCGTCATAGGGACAATGTGCACGTTGAAATGTCTGTAAAGTGAAGGATCAGATCAGCTT
The DNA here is from genome assembly GCA_031471495.1 of Clinocardium nuttallii. Lineage (NCBI taxonomy): Eukaryota > Metazoa > Mollusca > Bivalvia > Cardiida > Cardiidae > Clinocardium > Clinocardium nuttallii. The sequence continues at coordinate 7,582 of JAUELF010258778.1, forward strand.
CCTCTTCTGCTACGTCTATTCAGAATCTGCACATATTGACAAAAGCGTCTAACACGTACGTGTTAATAATATGTGAACGTTCTTCACATATTGACAAAAGCGTCTAACACGTACGTGTTAATAATATGTGAACAGTTAAGATCTATTCAGAATTTCACATATTGACAAAAGCGTCTAACACGTACGTGTTAATAATATGTGAACAATTAAGATCTTGATCAGACTGCAGACGGTACCCTTTTATATGTTGTGTGTGATATACAATAATTCATGTATAAAAGCTTCAGATAATCTCAATTAGATGACCTTTGAAGTAATATATGTAAGTCATTGACAATATGAATCTTTCAACAATTGTTATATTCACACATTCCTAAACTGCTATTAATGTTAGCACTAATGGTTAATATTTCTCTATTTAGTATTTATAAGCTATTTTTGAGTTATAATAAAACCAGGAAACTTCAAATTATTTCGGATTGCTATTTAATGTTAACGTATCCATCTGTTTATGTGAATGTATGTACATGATGGAATTTATCTATCATTCATGTAAGCAAAAGCTGCATGCATGCTGTTAAGGCGTTGTGTTACATCGACAGGGCTATTATACTATGTCCTGGGTTTTTTATATATACAGAAGTTTATTTTGAGGTATACAAAGTACATGGTCATTGACACACATGTATACATATACAAAATATACAGACACGTGGGTTTGAAATGGGGAAAAGAAAAAGTTAAAAAAGAAAAAGAAATAAAAAAAAAAGTGACACAAAATCAATTGAATGAAAATGTGCATCGGAGGATAATCTAAAACTGAGCAACTGAAATTTGTGTTCACCAATTCAGATATGATACGGATATGTGCCAAAACCTCTTATGATATACTACAATGTCGTCTCTTTTTCTTTTTTTTTTATCTTAATAAGTGAATTTCTTTTATAGCTAAACTGTTTTATTCTTTGTAAATAGTTTAAGGAGTTATACATTTTCTTGTTAAAATATATTTATGCATTTAAATAATCGGATGCCAATTGGTTTCCCTCCGATTCTGCAGAAGGCAGGCATTTCATTTCTTAAAGTACATAATATACTTCTTATACGTGCGTTAGTGCACAGTTTTACCCTTCGGGAATCGACATTATGTAAAAGATGAAATGAGCATCCACATCTTTATTGTACCATATTGATACATGCTTGTGCTATGAATCAGATATTGATGTTTTACATACGCTAATAAGAATTTGTGCCAAAACCTGTTTTAATATTCTACAAGGACGCCAATAATTATTATCTAGATAACTAGATAACACCTTTTACGTTGTTTACAACGTTTTAATGCAACGTTTAAATCAACAAAAAACTGCAGCTCAAGCCAGAAAAAATACCTTTTCTATTTATAATTATCAGAGAGCATTCGATTATTTTCCTTGTAAAGATCTTTTCAAGTTGTTTCGACTCTATGATAAAACCAATATTGTGCTACGGAGCGTAGGTATGGGGACATACCTATTTAGAAGTCGTAGAATCTCTTCATTTTGATTTCTGTAAAAGATATCTAAAATTAAACAGTAAAACCAATAACATGGTAGCATTAGGAGAATGTGGTAGATATCCTTTTTATGTTGATTATTATTCTCATTGAATTAAATATTGGTGTCGTTTATTGGTAAAGCCAAGAAACAGATATCCTCGAAATTGTTATTTAATGCAAAAATCCTTAGATGATGCTGGACGCAGAACCTGGAGTACCTATGTAAAAAACCTACTTTTTCTCTACGTTTTGGCTATGTGTGGATTGCGCAAGACGTTGGGAATGCCCTTGTTTTGTACTATGGGCCGGTAACCTAATTACTTTCAATAAATATTTTGTCATTGTCATTTAAATGCAAGTTATTGCCCTTTTTGGACTCCACATCTCAGTAACTTAAAAAGCGGTGGAATAGTCCTCTGACAGCTCTTGTTTTTAAATCTTTTAAACTTGGTGGTCAAAGCTTGGGAAGGTGAGACATACAATTAAAGTTTGTATCTTAAGATATCTTTAAAACAATCTTTACATTGAGACCCTAAAATGTTTGTTTTTGTAGCTCCGCCCACTGAGGAACATCTTTTACAAAATACATTGTGGCCAGAAATACAGAAGTTATATGGTCATGGCTATGAAGTTTTCTCCTTAGCTTGCGATCCTCAAGGTGAAGTACTGGCTAGTTCTTGTAAGGTAGGTATCATCTGACATCACCACATTGACTGATTCTATCTTATATATAAACAAACTACAGTTCTTGTCTTATTTGAAGATAATGGTAGAAATGTTTGTAATGTGATCATCTACAAAGTGGGTTCAAACATGGAGTAAGGACAAGCTGCAAATTCACTTTCAGTTTGAAACTGTTACATTGATCAGATTTTAATGATTAATTGCAAAATAAATTCGAGAAAGAAATATGTATTATGGAATGTTTTCCTGCCGGTTTGTATGAAAATAACCTTGTACAATTATTAGATTTGTGAATTAAACAGAATTTCCTTTCCATTCAATGAATAATTGAGCACTGCAAATAACATGTGTTGGGCATTTGCAACCAGTGTAGAGCCAGTTCAAGCAGCACATCCAGGCAGTCTGATCTTGCTCTACACTGTTAACCAATTAGTCAGTTAACCCTTTCCCACCTGCAGACGCATTTTGACGCAATAGCAGCAGACGTCTTTTGAAACCTTTGTGGCCAAAGGTGAAAACGCTCATGATGAGAAATTTCTCCTTTGGCCACAATGTTTTCAACTTCATTTAACAATTCATTTATGGAGATTTTTCAGGTTTTCGTCACTGTTTTCAAAGCCGTTTGCTGCAGATTTGTTGTATATGGGAAATAAAACAATTCTGCAGCAGACGACTTTGAACATATTTTGTCAAAACATGGAAAATCTCTATAATTAAATGGATGTCCTATGACTAAAAGTGGAAAACATTGTGACGAAAGGAGAAATTGCACGTTTTGTGCAATTTATTCTTTTGTCACTGTGTTTTCAAAAAAGCTGTCTGCTACAGAGGTGTCAGAAAGCATCTATATGAGGGAAAGGGCAGTATCCATTGGGATTTATTGTAAAGGTGTTGGAGTTACATAACATTGTTCACGGAGGTCCAACCACTTAATTTAAGTTTGTCCAATGTGTAATGAAACTGTCCAATTAACACTTTTCCTCATATAGGCGCTTTCTGATGCTTCTGCTTTTTTGAAAACATAGTGACAAAGGAAGAAATTGCTCGACACGAGCAATTTCTCCTTTTGCCACAATGTTTTCTAATTTGAGTCTTAGGTTATCCATTCAATTAAAGAGATTTTCCAGTTTTTGACAAACTATGTTCAAAGTCGTCTGCTGCAGTTTTGTCGTATGGGGGAAAGGGTTAAAAAATGTGAAAAAGTCTGCATTTCGTATATATATTACAGGCGGCTAAAACAGAATTTGCATCTGTGATTCTCTGGGATACACATACATGGCAACAGATCTGTACAGTTGAAGGTCACAGTTTGACAGTTACACAGATTCAGTTTTCACACACAGGAGAGTATTTATTGACTGTTTCAAGGGACAGAACTTGGTATCTTTACAGGAAAAAAGGGCCAGATGAATCGGGTAAAATAATTGCATACATTAGATATCTACAGATTTCAATCATTATTTAACCCTGCCCCTGTCAGGTAATGAAAGCTCCCGCCAAAAAAATAGACCAAAGAGAATTTATAAAAAATAACAGGACACTGAAACTGAAATCACTTAACCCTCATATAAACAGCTTTTTGAAAACATAGTGACAAAATAAGATATTGCTCAAAACGAGCAATTTCTCATTTTGCCACAATGTTTTCCACTTTTAATCATA
>JAUELF010258789.1:0-11464 GCA_031471495.1 Clinocardium nuttallii
CTCAAATATTGACTTGAAATAAACTTAAATTCAATTATAAGTCATATACGCGTGTTTTTGCCAAAGACCCCCAACCAGTTAGATGTACTCATACGGATGTTTGTACAAACGTTTATCTTGTATACCATTAGATTAACGCATTCAATTTCATAGGAATTACATAAACATCCAAAGACATTTGAGCCGTACCGCGAGAAAACCAACATTATGGGTAATGGATCGACCGATATCAGCCTGCGCAGTCCGCGTAGACTGATCCAGGCCGACACATTCCGTCTCAGGGGGAAAGAGGTATAACGTAATGATTCCTGAAACAGAAAATCCACAGGAGGTGAAACATGTCTATCCGGGCATGCTTAGGCTGATCTTGGTCGATAATTTAATCCACAATCGTGGTTTTCTCGCGGGACGGCTCTTATTATAAAATCAACAGAATGTTAATTGTGTACGGTTATTTTCAACAGAAGCCTATGTGCAGTTGACGTCACACATTTTCCATTTGACTATCAAGCCTGTAGATTGGAGTTTGGTTCCTGGGCGCACAGTGGAAGTCAGATAAATGTTCGGAATTTTTCTAGGACGGCCGACCTAACGTCTTACATTCAAAATGTAGAATGGTATATCAAGAGTGTTCCAGTAATCAGACACGAGACGTATTACGACGTAGAAATGTATCCAACAGTCAGATTGTATATCTTATTGGAGGTATGTGATATGCATATTCATGCCTGACAAATTTATTTCACCGTTATTGCGGCTCTACACTAGTATTTCATTTATACTAAATTTTCAAGACAAATAATCTCGTAGGTTGGACAGACATCAATGAAGGATGACATAAGATATACTATATTCAACCATATATACAACTATATTGTATCTTACAATCAACCACGTTTTGAGTAGCAACACTACGGGATTAGTTTTGGAACAAAACAAATCACACCAACATACATTGTTTTTGTTTATGCTGAATAAACAGTGTACGTACTGCTCTGAAATTACTATTGATTTCAAGACATGATTTTATTTATCTGTTTTGTTTCCAGAGGCGTCCTTTGTTCCACATGTTCAATCTGTTATTTCCGTGTCTATTAATAACATCAGTCGCCATATTGGGATTCCTTCTCCCTCCGGTTTCCGGTGAGAAAGTAAACTTGGAAATCACCGTCTTACTGTCGTTGGCTGTTTTCCAGCTGATTGTGTTAGAATTGATGCCACCCACTGGGGACTCCATACCGTTTATAGGTGAGTTCATATATATAAGCCGAATCACGAGACACCAACATTGTGCGTAAAGTACCGACCCTGGTAAGCCTTAGCATGCCACGCAGGCTAACCCGGAAAGACACTTTTCGCCCCCCTGTGGAGTTTCTGTTTCTGGAATCATTACTCTATACCTCTGTCCCCCTTGAGACGGAATGTGTCGATCCACATTAGCCTGCGCCGACTACGCTGGCTGATCTGGGTCGATACATTACGCAGAGTCCATAATGTTGTTTTTTCTCACGGAACGGCTTACAGTTGGTCTTGAGGTACATAGATTAAACATTCTCTGTGTGCCAACTCTTTCCCACATACCGACGAAGTCTCGTGGTGGGCATTTTCTCCTTTTGCCACAATAGTTTTGTTATTAAGCTATATTCTATATTTGTACATTTCCGGTATCTTGCCTAGAAGTTTTCAAGGTTGTCTGCTGCAGTGTTGTCATATGTGGGAAATGAATAATCGAGAATGTACTAGAAATTTTCTTTTTAAACATGTAGTGTGACTATTTCTAAAACATCTTTCATTAATTATCCTTTGTAATTATCATTTAGCCTTAGAAAAGCATGCATACATTCAAAATTGTATTTAATATTTGCAGCAAAAATGTTTTAATAAATGTTTATACTGTTTATACGAATGAATGATTCACAATGAACACTTCGTCATTTCCATCAGTTCACAGTGTCCGTTGAAGTAGGGCCACATTTATGCATGGTAAGCCTAGAGCGTTTTGACGACTATGCAAATGCAAGAATTCTGAATGCATTGTAGCAAAAGGAGGAATTACGCATATGTTATATGAACAGTCCCTCGAGAAAACCAACATTATGGCCACTGCGTAATGCATCGAACCAGATCAGCGTGCGCAGTCCGCGCAGACTGATTTGGGCCGGCACATTCCGTCTCAGGGGAATGAGAGTAATGATTCCTGAAACATAAATCCATAGGAGGCGAAATGTGTCTATCCGGGTAAGCCTGTGCGGCATGCTTAGTCTAATCCAGGTCGATACTTTACGCAGAGTCTATAATATTGGTTTTCTCGCGGGACTACTCATATATGTATAACACTTTGACAAACAATTATTCATGCATAGAAATGTTCAATATTGCTGCCAATATATGTTTTCAAAGACGTCTGCTGCAGATCTCTGTTTAAAAAGTCGATGGATGACCAATCAACCTTTCATCAATCCACACCCTTATTTCAGGTGTTTACTTCACGATCTCTATGTCGTTAGTGAGTCTGTCATGTTTAGCCACAGTGACCGTTCTAAACATACATTTTAGAGGTAAGATTCCATTGCTTTACCTGCTTTCGTGATCACTTCTCCGTCGTCTGTCAGTCTATCTGTCCGTTCGTCTGTCCGTCATAGTTTCATTTTCTCACGTTAATATTATGACAAGGTTCTTCCACTGAACACCTCTCTTACATAATTTGAAAAGTAGCTTACTATTTCTCATTATTATTCATAACACATGTAGTATAATGCACTGAAACAATTGGAAACCAATACAATGTCACTGCTCAGCCTTTCGCAGATTATTATATTATTTTCAAAATGAATGTTAATCTGAGTATAATTCGGATGCTCTAACCCTAATCCTGATGGAGTCTCCTCGACAATTTGCCAATATACTTTTAGATGTATTTTTGCTTTCATCTGTATGACATTTAACATTATAGTATTTGTCGAGTTCACATCAAGCCATTGAATTTTGCCTCAATTCCGAAATAGTTTTCTGACTTAAACCTTTTCAACAGCATAACTGTTTAAATAGCACAATTAGTGGCTTATGAAGTCGTTATAAGAATAAACAATTTCTCTTAAAATACTAGACACAAAGCAATCGCTGCTGTTATCGGCTTTGAAGATTTTCATCAAAGTTATTTTCTGTTTCAACATGTTTGAAGTCCTTGACAAGCCACTTTTCTCATGAAGCTAAATACACGAATACTGATTCACCGGAACTAGTGTGTCTCTGATTGTTAACTGGTTCCCTGCTTGTCAGTACTCACCGTTGTTAAAGGTGCTGAACACCAGCTAATCTATAGTGTAGCCAAAGCTTTAAAACCTGTTCAAAAGTTGTCTTGAAATAAATATTAGAATATTAATTCTGGGATAAAATACGTAATAATAATTTCACTTTGAAGTACAATAAACATCTAAATATTGATTGTTTATGGTTTATTTTTTACTGGGTAGACATACCCTGTAAGCCACATTTTGTTATATTATTATGACTTTCAATTGACCGTTATTCAACATTTACTGCCAAAATAGTTTTGAACTATTTATTACTTACCTTGCTGTCACTATAAGCAATATTTGCAAAAGATTAAACATTTAAAATGTGTGATCTCCCTCTGGGGTTTAGCACCTTTGATACAATGTGTACAGTACATACTGTCGGTTCAAATCATCCTGTCAATTCTTCTCAGTATCTAAACACATGCTGACAGAAGTTCCCAACACATATGTGTAAGTTATATTTGAACAGTGTAGATATTGAGTAGACTGAACACCCTTCGAGGCTTATCTTTGTCGGTCTGCGTAGTTTATAAATGAAATTTCAAGTTATTAGGTATAATGACATTCGAAAATGTTGCTTGAATTGGCGTACGACGAGATGGGGGTTAATACTAGTATACTAGATTTGTGTCCGATTCAACCAACCGTACTTAGCGTTTAGTAATACTTAAATAATTAAACACTATTTCATTATATTTTTAATGATAATGCCAAACTATTTCATTGTTTATAAAGAATTGTTAGCCAATTTATGTCAACTTAGTCATATATATTAATACATTCCACCATTCAAAATATTAGGGAAACAACAATGATGGAATATGCATTAAAGTTACTTAGCGTCAACTACTTTAAAAGACACATACACGCCAAAAGAAAACAACACATCGCCATGTTCAACCTATTCCCTTTACCTAATATGTTATAGGCGATGGAGACACGACCATACCCCGGTGGCTAAAAGTGTGTTTTTACATCCCTCTCACCAAAATCATGTGTATGACAGACACCAGGGTCAAATGGAAACGTTCCACTTCATCTGTAAGTGTAAGTATTTCATCGTGAACTGGCATTCCGAATTGATAATGTATTATTTCCTATGATTGTTAAAAACGGATTGTGTCTAGCGCCAATCTTTTCCTATAAATTGGCTAAAAAGTATACGTATTTGGCAAGGGGACCGGTTCCATGGTATTTGTACGTGCATTTTTAGCCGTGATATAACTGAACACATGTTGAAAAAAACCGTTTAACTCAAATCAATAATTCAAATTGCTTCATGTGCTTAATAGACAAAAACCAGACGTAAAACCCGAATGTTGTCGATCCAGGGTTTTTAAATGTGAACACTGGATCGAGACACCTTCTTTATGACGATTACGAAAGTCAATTAGATCTCCATCAATTGTCTCGATTAAACGTCTATGTTACAAGGTTTGTTTGAATTGTGTTTACGACGCCTTTAACAGTATTTCAGTTATATCACAGCATTTCTTTAGAGCATAACAAGCACTATCGGTATCATATATCCTGACAGCGTAACATCGGTCGTTATCGCTCCCAATCCTGAGCTCAGATAAGAGCAGCCAGTACTACAATTTCAAAGGTTTGTTTGAAACAAATCCGTTGCTCGGGAAGATAGTTTTCGTAGAGAATTATTACGATTGTGACAGGAAACACAATGTTGGGAGGCGAATTGGTTATCGTAATATAGTTGAACACGGTGTTACACCCTTCGATCTTTTATCATGCTATTCATAACTTTAAACAATATATATCCAAACAGGTTGATACGTTTGGACACTCCTATCACCCTTGGTCAGCACTATTTGTAATACAAAGTTTAGTGACATTTATTCATCATAAGTTTGTTGATGAGATACCGTCATAAGTGTCGTTGATGTAATTGCTTTTGTATTGCGGTTCAGAATTTAAATATGTTGTTTTCTGAATCGTATGTCAACAGTATTAAAATGATATCACGAGGGTACCTGGGTAATTTACCAGTACTTCCGGTATTACTTATCACGGTGGTACCTGGGTAAATTACCAGTACTTCCGGTAGTACTTATCACGATGGTACCTGGGTAAATTACCAGTACTACCGGTATTATGTATCCTGATACTGATACATCCTTCGTAATTCTACCCCGCAGACCCGAGCACCAAGAAGAGGGGGAACGCCATTGCTACCACTTTTAAAGTCTTAGGCATGAACTATCTGGCGATATAATTAAGTTGCTTCTGCGAACAGAGAAGACTCAATGTCCGCCGCACACATTCAGAGGAGCCATAGTAGTAAACACTGACGAAATACTAGAAATGTAAAATCTCTGATGCTACTCTCATACCCCTACCTACATGCTAAGCTTATATTGGATGCTTTTAGTGCCAAGTTGGCCAGACGCAGATATATTATATTGCTTTGCTTTCCCTTATTATAGTATAGGCACAGGGAACAGTGGCGGCGGCGGAGATCCTCGGGATATCCTGTACTCAAGTCATACAAAGCACCCTCCGACAATCATACAAAGAATCAAACAAACGCACGGAAACACTCTGCTGTCTCCATGAATGGTACTTGTCACATAGAAACAATTGCTGACGTATCCATGAACGGTTTACTCGCACACAGTTCTGAAATGACGGAAACTCCATCACCATCGAGTGAGCATAGCATTAAACCCGCACCTAAAGTTCTCGAGGATATTGAGCACGTCCTTGGTGATATCGAATTTCACCTGCTTGATGGTAAGCATGCCTCGGTTGAGAATTCAGAATGGCGAATATTTTCCATGATGTTGGATCGGCTGTTTATGGCTTTGTACTTCCTGTTTTTCCTGACCATCGCTGTAGCTCTCGGCACTCGGTATATACAAATGAGAGACTTGCCAAACAATTTTACAGAACTAGGTATACCGGATGAATTAATGATTTGAAACACGTACGAGCGCATAACTGTTGTGTTTAATGTTATATTTAACAATAAACAAGGAACACTTAAGAGTGGAGATCCAAATCAGAATCAAAAGTGTACGCTTAGTCACGATTTTAGCCTGAAATATTACGAGGTATTTAGTTATATTGACTTAAGTCATATTGACTTTGTTCGTAGATGAATTATTTTTTCGGTCATTTGTTGTAAATCTGGGTGAGGGATCAAGGTATGAACGCCACTTAGCTTTCATCAAAGACTTGGTTTTCACGTTTAGTAATTTGTAAAGGACGAATGCATGATAAGCTGTTTGGTAATCTGGTACTACGATTACACGTTTAAGTGGTATTGGGAATTAAATCAGACGTACAGTTTATTTGAAACGTGGTTGAATACGGTATAAATAACATTGAAACGTGGTTGAATACGGTATAAATAACATTGAAACCAAGCGATCAATGGCATCGTGTCAAGATAATTCCGTAGTTCGCTCATTTAGTTTCGACTTCTCCCGATTCGTAGGTCGATGCATGCATGCTCTCAGTCCTCCCTATTTCAATGCATCGTGAACAATCGTATTTTGCCAGCATACGGTTGGGTTGCTGGATGTCTAGCATGTAAAACAATGAGCATGTTTAAGACGTCCCGCGAGCAAACAAACCATTATGTACTCTGCGTAAAGTATCGACCCGAATCAGCTTAGGCAAACCGCGCAGGCGAGCCCGGACACACAAGGTTCGCCTCATTTGGATTATTTGTTTCAGGAATAATTACTCTATGCATCTATCCCCCTGAGACGGAATGTGTCGGCCCGGACCATTCTGCGCGGACTGCGCAGGCTGATGTGGGCCTATACGTCACGCAGTCTATAATGTTGGTTTTCTCGTGGGACGGCTCATTTGTTATCTATTCATAAGTGGTTAAACTGGTATTGACATAAACTACAGGTTTCTTTGTTCTTGCCATTATCAATTAATTAATAAAGTTAATGCAATTAAAAAGATAATATGATTTATACCTCCTTATAAGTGATCGGTTCTTCAACGGAATGGTATTTATATGTTTACTTTATAATCTTCAGATGACATAGTGCATAATTATGTCCCTGTTCAAACCATATAACCTATTTCAAGTACAATGTTGATATTTCATGGCATATATTTGCTGTTAATTTTACATGAACTTTACCAAGCCCCTGGGCAATACGCGAAAGCGTAAACCCAAGTGAGGGTTCTTCAGCATCCGTTGAGCGTGACAGATTAATTAATTGTATAATGATCTTAGTCATGGGTAAACCGACCTTCATGGGAATTGAATTTGAGCCCGTCAGTTGGAAAAGGTACATGTTGACTTTTCTGTACAGTGTAGGTGGAGATCGGACAATACATCTTTCCCGTCTTAACAAGCATGTTTTAGCCGTCCCGCGATAAAACCTACATTATGGCATCTGCGTAATGTGTCGAACAGATCAGCATGTGCTGTCCGCGCAGACTGATCCGGGCCGACACATTCCGCCTCAGAGGGATAGAGGTATAGAGTAATGATTCCTGATACAGAAAATCCACAGGAGACGAAAAGTGTCAATCCGGGTATGCCTGTACGGCATGCTTAGGCTGATCAGGATCGTTACTTTACGCAATGAATAGTGTATATTGTGATACGGCATTGGGGCCGGCTGATTTCGAGCTACACTGTTTACAAAACAAGACAAACCTGTTATTTGTTCTAATGTCAGCAGTAGTATTGCACTTCATTTAAGCATGCTTGAATGAGTCAGTGGCTAACAAGTAAGGCCATGTTCAGATTGCTAGGATGTTCCCGGTTTGGTAGATTCCGGAATGTCGTCTTTTCTGACTGCCTTGCCAACGTGCTCGTTGTAATCAAATGATAAACGATGTCGTACAGTTACTTTACCCGTTATTCCACAACTCTGCAACACACTTTGATATTGTTGACGCAATCACCTGGAACAATATTTATATATGAAATTAATTATTAATTAGATAATAAGTGGCAAAAAGCTCATTATGAGAAGTTTATCCTTTTGTCACAATCTTTTCAGATGCCTTCTGCAGCAGATAATATCATTTGCTGACTGTCTGTATTAAGATTATCTGCATGCATATTGATTCAACCATTTTCGTGTTGTAAAAAAAGTTGATGCTTTTGCAGCAGAACACTTTCTTTTTACATCAGATGCTTTAAATTCCCTCATTTCCACAAACAGACTCATGTTGACACGCCTGCAGTATTTATCATGAGCATTTCAATTGTACATGTATTCATATGTATAGAGATTGCCATTGAGCCGCGTGTTTAACCCTTTCTCTCATACGACACTTTTGCAGCAGACGATTTTGAACATATTTTGTCAATAAATGAAAAATCTCTATAATTGAGTGAATAACCTATGACTAAAAGTTGAAAACATTGTGGCAAAAGGAGAAATTGCACGTTTTGTCCAATTTCTTCTTTGTCACAATGTTTTCAAAAAGCCGTCTACTGCAGAGGCGTCAGAAAGTATCTATATGAGGGAAAGGGTTAAGGTGGCATGTGGTAGATTTGTTGTATTTTGGAAAAGGGTAAAGATGAGGATATATAGTATTACGCATTACACAATGTTTTCATTCAGCTAGATACACGATTTAAAACAAATGAACCGTTTTCTGGCGATTTGTGATCTTATTGACTCTCCCATAAGGGATCATAAATTATACACAAATTGACGCATATTACATATAATGGCTCTATGTACAATCCGTCCTTGTATATTCTACAAGACGCAACTAGAACTAAATAACATAAAGACGGACGGTGCAAGCCTCTTGCGAGGGTGAGATCTATGAGCTTCTCACTGTAAGCACATGTGTTAAGATCAAAATCGCTAGATGGAAATCTGATATAGAATTAAAATTAACAGTATTATTGTGACGGATTTCTACCGATAGTGGAATAATTAAGGTACATAGGTAATACCTGCGAGATAAAGTGATTAAAGAGACTGACATTTGTACCTTTAAGTGTTAAAGTGATTAAAGAGACTGACATTTGTACCTTTAAGTGTTAAAGTAGACTTGAAAAAACTTACATGTTGAAATTAGATTGAATAAATAATACCAATAAACACTTATTTTGATGTTTTGGTTTTATTTATAAAACCTTTCACTATTTATAAACAGCATGGTCCGGAAGTGCGTTTGCCAAGCTTGTCTTAAGCAGCCACCCAAGGGAGAGTTACAATTTGGCTGCTGAACACAGGTGGCTGCTTGATACAAGTCAAATGAAGAAGAAAATGTGGTTTTAGTTAATCTTCAAGTGGCTGCTTAATACAAGTTGGCTGCATAACAGAGGTGACCACTAATACAGGTTCGAATGTATCTTATTTCAATAATATCCATAAGCCTGTTCCAAAATGCTTACCCTTTTCTTGTATTTTTACAGCATTTTGGGGAATAGGCGAACGTTATGAACATAATCTAACAATAATCCTAACTATAATTCTAACTATCATTTTCCAAGATTATTCATATTCTTATCTACAACATTTCAAAGTCAACACTTTCCCTCATACGACAATTCTGCAGCAGACGACTTTAAACGTATTTTGTCAAAAAATCTCCACTGAGCAATTTCTCATTTGATTTCGTTTTAAAACCCTAATCAATTATTTATAACCTCTTATTTAGAGAGTGTCCACCTGTCTATTTTGAAACCGTTTGCTGCCAAATTATCGTATGTGAGAAATTGTTTAATGTGATAGTGCCAATGTAATCAATATTCATTAATACAAAGCATACATAACCGTACACAGATCACAACTTTTTTTCTAAAAGCATAACTCTGAACATGAACAACACACCTTAGGTTATGTATATCTAGCGGTATCGTGCATAGAGTACCTACATCATAGGATTAGGGTTCTAAATCAAAATTTCGATACGATTAACGCACGTCACCCATAGATCTGTCTGAGAAATGACGCAAATATAACCAGTGATACGAAAACAATTAAAATATCTGCTGAATGTCAGATTGGAGGGCGACTCATTCGCCTTGCAGCCAACAAACTGTCAATACCTATACCGATCGCACACACGTCGCGACATCGTAAAAATATCATAAGTGGCTCTGTTTTCCACCATTAATTGAGTCTAAATACTAGTTTCATCGCACGGAATCGAACTTTCGGACATTCTGTGACGATCCAGATCAGCTTATGTGAAAAACACAACTGTTGCATTTTCGTACAATGTAGATCGATTGATAAACCATTTTGATATAGCCAATCATCAACAGTTACTTTGTGAATTTAGAATTAATGATGTGTTGAACACGGTCCCAAACCAAATTGAGCTGTCTCGCGAGAAAACCAACATGACGGACTCTGCGTAAAGTGTCGATACTGATCCATGCCACGCAGGCTAACCCGGACAGACACTTTTCACCTCCTGTGGTGAGACGGAATGTGTCGGCCCGAATCAGACAGCGCAGGCTGATCTGGTCAATACATTACGTATATGTCATAATGTTTGTTTTTCTCACGGCACGACTCAATATTATAGATAAATTCAGTACCGGCGTAACACCTTACTATCAACTGAAATAAAGGACACACTGTGCATGCCTATGTAAATATCAACATTGTCTCATTCCTTCCATGTGAGGTGACAAAAAATGTCTGATTCACAAAGTTAGATAAACATTCCACTAATGCATTCACAACGCCCCACGCTTAGAGTTCGACACCTTTTAACCCGTTAACCCTTTTCCCGCTTATATCAAATATGCAGACAAAAATGTTTTTCGTCGATAGATGTATAACGCCAGTTTTGACCTAGATGTTTTCAACATATGTCTAGATTACAGACCAATCAAATGTTGTATTTAATGAATACTATCGAAGAAATAAAGGAAATTAATTTTGATTGGTTCATAGTTAAGTTGGTGATCGTACGAGGCACTTATAAGGTGAAATTTTAAAATGAAATAGTCTGCATACTAAACTTTAATGGTTTTCCTTAAGAAATAAATTTCAGTGAAAAAAATCAGCGAAAACTTATGAAATATAATATTTAAGAGCAAAATATTTATTTTTTTGAAACACGATAAGTTTTCAGTAATAAATACTACTACTACTACTACTAATAATAAATACTTTATTTATAGAGGCAGCACATTTGGGTTTACCCAGTCTTCCATGTTGGCCTCTGGAAAATTTACATCAAGTTAA
>JAUELF010258799.1:0-11463 GCA_031471495.1 Clinocardium nuttallii
CTTTATTTTTGATTGTCACAATAACGCCTTTAAGATCCAGCCAGTAGAGCATAGGCCCTCATGGGCCTCTTGTTATATTTTGTTGAAAACATTGAAGGTAAAAAGAGCAATTGCTTGTTATTAGCCATTTCTTTTTTTGTCAAAATGCTTTCAGAAGCCATCTGTTGCAGATTTGTCAAAATATGTCTCCAAGTGTGAATGGGTTATAAAACATGTAAAAGTTTTCATTGTGAATGCCCTTGTTAACTTGTTAATTAATGAGCAATTTATCCTTTTGTCTCAATACTTTCAATTCAATCCATTAGTATTATTCTCATTCATAGAGATTTTTCACATTTTTGTCTAGATGTGTTTAAAGTCGTCCACGGCATAATTGTTGTATGTTGTAAAGGGTTAAAACAAATTAAAGTGAAAATCATCAGAAATTTTAATGAATCTAAATAATTATATAGATGCTCTATTCTTATTCACTGAATCAGAGATTTTAGGCTGTGAATGTTTTAATGAAATTTGGTTCATTGCTGTACTATGATGACCTTGACCGTTTGACTGTTGGTTATTTTTGCAGTTGTTGATCTATGAGAGAGCATTGAAGTGTTTTCCAGAGCCCTCAGTATCCAAGGACTTAGAGACGGCCATAGTGGTCCATGTATATGTTTTATTAACAAGGTGAGTAAAACATCTCGGGTTTTCTATTTCCCAGACACATTTCGATGCATTTGCAGTCTATCACATGATCGCAAAAACAGTAATTGCTCATAATGAACATTTTCTCTTTTTGGCACCTAATATTTCACTCAATTAACCCTTTCCCTCATACGACTGTGAACATATTTTGTCAGAAAATAGAAAATCTCTATAATTGAATGGATAAACTATGAGCAATTTCTTCTTTTGTCACTATGTTTTCAAATCTGTCTGCTGCAGAGGCGTCAGAAAGTGTCTTTATGAGGGAAAAGGTTAATCATTTTTCAGTCCAATCAAGATCCTACCAATGTATTTTTTCCAGTCTTTCTCCCAACAGTCCACCACACAACAGTCTTGCAAAACAACTCGCTGCTTTTCCACATACACTTTAAGATCATTGGTAGAAAAGGATTGATTGGTTGGGGTTTAACGAATCCCATCAAGGCAGCCAATGTGTTTGATCCTGTTTTTCTCCCTACAGTACACTACACAAGAGTCTTTCAATGTAACAGACTGCTTTTGCACATACACTATTACCCTTTTTGTGGAAGATGTAAACACCTCTTTTCACCATAATATCTCCCTTATTACCCTACCAAACCATATGTTTGGATGCTCAAATGAATCATATCGCTAAGACGATTCTTTTTAAGTACAGTCAAACTTGTGTTAGCGGTCACCTCTGTATTAAGCAGGCACTAGAAGATAAACCAAAATACAATTTTTTTCTTTATATGACTTTAAAGGTCAAAATGTACTTGTCTGGCCCACATTTCAACCATGCGTCATAGGATTTCAAAGAAACTTGGCACAAACGTTCACCATGATGAGGATGGCTTGTACCTTAAAGGCTAAGGCGATGGTCAAAGGTCAAAATGAGTACCGTTTGAAAGGACTACTTGTTAAGTTATGGTGTAGGTCAAGGTGCTGTTTTGGGGGTATTTTTATCATCTTCAGTGATAGTTCTAGTTTATATAAAAATAAATAAACCGTAAAAGGTTAATATCAGACGCGCGTCAGGCACCCGCAGGCCGTGCTCTTGTTCAGTTATATCGCAGTGGCCAGTTCACATATGAGACGTATCGCGAGAAAACAAGCATTGTGGTCTCTGTAAAGTGTTTGATCCGGATCAGCCGAAGCATGCCCTGCAGGCTAATTCGGACAGACACTTTTCGCCTCCTGTGGATTTTCTGTTTCAAGAACCATTACTCTATACCTCTATCCCTCGGTATGTGACGGTATGTGTTTTAAGTCGTCTGCTGCAGAATTGCTTACTCTAGACAACTGAAGTATTATCCTCTGTATCTTTCTATAGTGAAACAGATAACGGGTTTTTGAAATCAGTTCGCCTGTTGTTGAAGTACCAGAAGTGGTCTGAGGCCATAGAACTGTATAAGGAAAAGAAAGACCATTCCAAACAGGCTCATCTTCTATACCAGATGATCATTTCTGCTTTAACACAAGTAATTTACCCTTTCCCACATTCAGACATATTTTTGCATATCTACAGTAAACTTAATTTGAAAACGTTGTGACAAAAGGGGGAATTGCTCATAATGTCCTATTCCCACATTGTTTTCAATTCAATAGTCATTTACATAATTTCATAGATTATCTATCCATAGTTGTTTAAATTGATTTCAATGTAATCTGTTGAAGATCAGAACAGTTTAACATTGTAAATGGTTAACCATATTACTTATAGATTACTTTTGTTTAAGCCTATGCTGTAGACGTCTATAAAAAGCATTTTTGAAAAGGAAAAGTTGCTGATAATGACTCATTAATACTATTCCTTTTAAATGGTTATAAATAACACTACGCTGAGATTGTTCGTGTTCCATTGTACACAATTCAATTTGTAGGTACACTGGCACTCCCCTATAACACTGTACTTGGGAGCCATGGTCTCGCACAGTGCTATAAGCGGGGTTAAATTTATAACACTGTTCCAAAAATCATTACGCCACCCACCCACCTATAATGCATACACTAATTCAATTGCAAAGACAGTGTTTTTGGCTAAAACAAGCTTGCAAGTAATATATACCTGTTTCTTTGACATTTGATAGATGTATTTGTATAATCATCTATTTTTGAAAATATTACAGGATGGATTAATGTTATAGTCGTATTTGGTGTTTCAAATGCTAGGTTTTTCAAAAAAAAAAAAATTATAATTTATAATTTTATTCCCACATATTTCATGCAATAAAATTTGGGAGTCAAGCAAGATCAGTGTTATAATGAGATCAGCTTTAAAACGGAGAGTGTTATAGAGGAGTGCCAGTGTATGTAATTTTGTTTGCTTTTATTTATTATTTGATGAATGTTTGATTATTGTAAATCATGGTTAATAAGTCAGGTTTAAACCTATTTATTTTCATCCGTATCTAAAATAATTAAAATAAATATCTATTATTTTGTATTCCAGTTCCAAGTTCTACACGAGTATGCTGACACCATCTTTCCTTTGATGCCCTCAGTCAACTGGTATTTATCAATTATTTGACCAAGTATAATATATTATAATATAATATAGTATATTGAACAATTTCTCCTCTTGCCTTAATATTTTCATCATTAATCAATAATTGTTTATTCATTTATAAAGAGTTTCCATATATTTGATTTAATGTGTTTAAAGTTGTCTACTGCAAATTTATTGTATGTGGGAAACGGTTAATTAAGGTATCCTAACCAAACTTGATATCAGTATTCTAAACAAAGAGGAATACTGAGATTTACTTTCAGATTAATTTAGACTCAATGTTAAACGCTTCATCAACAATGCCTAAACGTTAGACCCAATAGGGTCCATTTTTGGGTGAAGTGACTTACTGGTAATGAGAGAACATGCCACTAATTATTATGCCCCATTCGAAGAATAGGGGTATATTGTTTTGCTCATGTCGGTCTGTCCGTCAGTAGGCCAAAGCTTGTCCGAGTGATAACTCAACAATGCCTGGACCTATGGTCCTCAAACTTGACTTGGAGGTTGGGGAGGACCAGTACCCTATTGATTTTGAGGGCATTGGGTCAAAGGTCAAGGTCACAGTGACCTTGAATGGTAAAAGCTTGTCCGAGTGATAACTCAACATTGCCTGCAACCATGGCCCTCAAACTTGACATCGAGGCCGGGACCTCACCAGTAAATGACCCCTAGTGATTTTGTGGGCAGTGGGTTAAAGGTCAAGGTCACAGTGACCTTGAACCTGAAAAGCTTTTCCGAATAATATATTGACATTGCCTGCACTCATGTCCCTCAAACCTGACATCAAGGCAGGGCCTGACCAGTAAATGACCCCTATTGATTTTGTGGATCATTTGGTCAAAGGTCAAGGTCACAGTGACCTTGAACCTGAAAAGCTTGTCCAAGTGATTACTCGACATTGCCCGCACCCATGGCCCTCAAATTTGACATTGAGGCTCGGGTCGACCAGTAGATCTATTGATGTTGAGGTCATTGGGTCAAAGATCAAGTTCACAGTGACCTTGAATGTGAAAAGCTTATCTGACTGATAACTCTACATTGATGCTGGGGGTGACAAGTAGATGACCCCTATTGCTTGTGAGGTCATCAGGTCAAAAATGCCAAGGTCTCTGACCTTGAACGCAAAACTTTGTCTGAGTGATAACTCGACATTGCATGCACCCATGATCCTAAAACTTAACATTGAGGCTGGGGTGACCTATTGTGAGGTCATCATGTGAAAGGTCGAGTTCACAGTGACTAATCTTGTCCGATTGATAACTAAACAATGCCTGGAGCTTTAGACCTCAAACATGACTTAGAGGTTGACCACTAGATGACCCCTTTTGATTTCGAGGTCATCAGGTCAAAGGTCAAGGTAACTGACCTTAAATGCAAAAAGCTTGTCAGAGTGATAACTTTTCATTGCCTGCACCTGTGGCCCTAAAACTTGATATCGAGGCTAAGGGTATTTTGTAAATGTACCTGTTATTCAAAGTGTTATGTATCATATGTAACTCTTCATAATAAAGATGTATAGGGCAAGGTTGTACTTTGTGCCTCAAACAAAAAGGAATAGGTCGGACATAATTTATTTTGCTCATTTTTTTTTGTTCAAACAGCATACCTTTTAAGCTCATCTAATTTTTTTTGGTTGCAAAAAGCGTTAACTTAGCCATTTCCATCATTAGCGATGCAGGCTATCAATCCAGGAGATGGGAGTTTAAACCTAAGCTTGGCCAACATTATTTCCGATGTTTGACAAAAGTCACTGACAAATGTCATTCGTCTTTCACCAACGGGCTAAGTCTATGTGGAAAAGCAGCCAGTTGCTTGAAAAGTATGTTGTGTGGAGTACTACTGGTTTGAAAAAAGCCGGTAACATATGAATAGGTGAACTGGTTGCCGTGATATGACTAAAAAAATATTTAAAAATGGCGTTAAACCCCATTCAATCAATCACAGTATTGGTTAAGTTGTGTCCTATTTAAGCTTTTAGTTTAATCCTTGGCATGTTTATTCATCATAAACCGATGACAACAAGCATATGTATCGCACAATTTGAATTACATTGGCACCAATTTCCCATTGTGACCCTTTACCATATGCAACAAATATGCAGCAGATGACTTTGAAAACTTCTAGGCAAAAATATGGAAAATCTCTATAACTGCAGGTATAATCGCTGAAAAAGTTCGAAAACATTGTGGCAAATGCAATTTCTCCTTTTGTCACATTGTTTTCATTAGTTTAGTCATCTGCTGCAGATGCGTCAGAAAGCGTCAATATGTGCTGAAGGGCAATATTTATTTCCATTATTTCCTATTTCCAGCACTGATGGCATGCAGTATGTGAACAAGGATGAGACCAGGCCAGATGTTCTGTGTACAGACAGTGATAGTATTAGTATGAAGTCAGTCAGGCCGTATCTACTGGACAGTATTAAACAATTAACTCAATAAACATTTCCATTTTCTTTGGTTGAAAACTATTCATGAAATTGATTAACCCTTTCCCACATACAACAAATCTGCAGAATACAACTTTGAAAGATTCTATCTTAAAATAAAAACAATCTCTATAAATGATTATAAGTTCAACAAGTGAATCAAGTTGAAAAAGTTATGGCAAATAAAGAAGTTACTCGTTTTGATTTATTTTACCGTTTGCCATGATGTTATCAAAATTTTGCCTGTTGCAGAGGAATCAGAAAGCATCTGTTTGTGGGAAAGGGTTAAGCTCCAGGAAAATCATCTCCGCAAGCCAAGGGTGATATATCAGTTACATTCTCATGAGTGTTTATTGGAATGGTTACCCTTTTCCAAAATACAGAAGCTTTATGACTCCCCTGAATCATACAGCTTTTAAAACGAGCTATTTCTCCTTATGCCACAATGTTTTCACCTATGTTCAGTAAATTTTTCTTCATAGAGAGATTCCATATTTTAGCCTAGATGTTAAAGAAGTTGTCTGCTGAAGATTTGTTGTATGTTGGAAATGTTAATGTATCAAGCAAAGAAGCAGGAAAAGCAACCTTAGTGTATTGGTGACAACAATAGATAAAAATCTTCTATGCTTTCTGATGCAAATAAAGACTATTTCTCATTATTTGCTTAGAATCATCTGTGACTAAATGATGTATAATGTAGAGCTAGATCTCTTTGTGTTGATGCTCAATTGAAATAAAACAAAAAAACCCAAAGATCTGCAGCAGACGTCTTTAAAAATATAGAAGTACATATACGGAAATCTCTTAAATGAAAGTATAAATATTGAAAAGATTAGAAAACTTTGCCTAGTATGAGCATTCTCCCCATTTGTCACAATATTTTCAAAGGTGTCCGCTGCAGAGACGTCCGAAAGCATCTGTATGTGGAAAAGGATCAATATATTCTGTTCTTGACATTGTTTAATCTTTTCCCACATACAACAAATCTGCAGCAGACGACTTCGAAAACATCGTGACAAAAACCGGAAAATCTCCATAAAAGATAGCTTAATTGTTAAATAAAGTTGAAAAACATCATGAGCAATTTCACCTTTGGCCGCAATGTTTTCAAAGGTCGCCTGCTTCTTTTGGGTCAAAATGCGTCTGCAAGTCGGAAAGGCCAAAAACAACTCTCTTAGAAAACAAGGTAAATTTTAAAGAAGTGAAAGCTACAGTCTTGTTAAAAGTCGTCTGCGTATGTATGTTGGAAAGGGTTAACAATGTATAGTTACTTCAATGGTTAAATAGAAACAAGTAAATAATGAATTATAGTTTGGGCTATCTATATGGTTATTGTTTGTCCTTGTCCTTTGCTGCTTCTGTTGTATATCTCAGGGATTGTTCTTGTCAAATCGTTAACTCTTCCCCTTATACAGTGGACTCTAGATAGAATTGCAGTAGACAACCATTTGAATTTTGTTTTTGGAAAAGGATAAATTGCTTGTTTTGCTTTTCCAACGATGTTTTTAACTGGTATCAAATACATATTCCAGTTTGTTAGATGTTACACAGTGTTCGCTGTTTGTTTTCCAAGCATACAACAAAATAAGATTCACGTTAGGCAAGTGGTCGAAATAGGTCACCAATGCTAAGATCCAATACAACATCATGATGATTTACAGCTCCTCAGTGTCACCAGGGACGTAGATAAGACCTTATCTATGTCCCTGGTTTTATATAGTTTCAATGTTTCTTTTTTTTGCAAGAAAACATACAATGGAAACGTCTTAATGTTTACTTCTATCTTGAATAATTAGTTAAGCAAATTGTTGTGCATATTCCCGTAATTGTCGTGTGTAATAACAAGGCATGAAAATCTGTATTAGCCGTGTTAGTACAATCAATCTGCAGCAGTCGACTTCGAACATATTATAACTATTGGATGGGTTGTACATCTTTTTCTAAAGTCCTAAACTGGAAATGCGTCTGCAGGTGGTAAATGGTTGAATTGATACCAATTAAGATCAAATTACATATGTCGGTGACTTATCTTTTGTTTTCCATTCGAATTAATGTACGCTTGTTCGACTAGATGACACAGATTGCATGTGGAAGCAGGCTGGTACAGATCTCCTGTGGTATCAAATACGCGATGGTTGGTTTTAGTGTACCGTTGTTCGAATTTATGTCTTTACATTGTGTGCAATATATCTACGCCGTTAAACGTAATAAACAGTAATACATGAATCGACGATTTATTGTTTTGGTTTTCATGCGCTCCTAAACAAACTATCTTAATTAACACGGCATGCTTTTATTTTAATCATCTCAATTGAAACTACTCGGCAATGAATAGGTCATTTTAACTCGTGTCAATCGAAGGCAGCCAGTAGAAAGAATATTGTGTGGATTACCTGTGCAATAAATACAGAACATTATAACTACCAAAGACTGCAGGAAATGGTCGTTCTTTGTAAAATCCAACAGAGACTGGAATAAACTACCACCACAGCTAAATCATTAGTCATTCAAACCTCAAATGACGGCCCTCTCAAAACTAATAAATAACCATGCTGGGTAAACTTGCCAGTATACATGTTGAGTACGGACAATAAACGGGAGGAGACGAAGAAGAGAGATACGGTATACTCTATGTGGACTTGCCGCCGTAATACTAGTAACAGTTATTTGTCTAGTCGGCGTTAAACTCCCAATCAACTAATAAATGTTCTCATCTGAAAACTTGTTTAGAACTTGATCAAAACCTTACGTATATTGTGTGACCTTACCGTAACCGAGAGAGAGGTGGCAAGTAGGCCTACACTAATGTTCAAAATCAAAGTTCACACAAAGTTTAAATTGCTAGAAAAAATTGTTGGATGTTGTGAACTTTAATTTGGCACATGAGTGTATATTTTGAATGACAAACAATGTGTTGGCATGTTGTATACAGATATTCAGCTCTAAGCAAATATATTGAGAAGCCCTCCATATTTAACAGGCGCGTATCCAGGCATACGCACGTACGCCAATGCGTACACTACGTCAAAAAAGCTGAAAAAATAAAACGTTCAAATATACAATAGAAACTGAAGGCCAAAGGGGGTAAGTTAGGACAGGTTGAATACCTACTTTGAAGATCGATACTATATCGCTGTCATTGTATGAGAATCCGAATGATGTTTACATAGCGGTAAATTTAAAAATGGCAATGTCATCTAATCCCCCTTACGACGATATTTTTGGCCAGAAGTTAGACGATACTCAAAAGTACGAATTGTTGACCGTCATTTGGGATAACGTTCATTGTACAAGTTCCCTTCAAGGTCAGTATGGCCTAAGCTACTAATACATTAGTGTCCCAGGTATGGCATATATAGTTATTTTTTAGCATTTTCCCATATATCAGGGACGTAGATATCTCCGTCCCTATAGATGACTGACATTTGAAAATATTATGTTGAAAGAAGCTATTGCTCATAATTAACCATTTCTCTTTCGCATCGATGTTTCCATCATTAGGTATATTCAATTATTTTACTGATATATATATAGAGAGATTTTCAATATGTTTTGCCTAGATGTTTACAAAGGTCGCCTTCAACAGAGCTATGCATGTAAACGATTAACCGTGATTATTTTCTTTACTAAGGGTAATGGGAAAACATATTTTGTCAAAGAGCATGCTCTCGACTCAAATACCAGAAAACTGTATTACAATTTGTACTACTTAATTTTTTTTAGAAACATGGTATTTAAGCTACGGAGAAGACGCGAGCGTGCCTGTGCTGCATACACACAAGTATGTCGGCGCGTTCGATGCGTTGACCGTTACATGGATATAAACATCAAATACAGTTTACCCTTTCTACATACAGTAAGCGACCAGACAACAAATTAGGAAGTCCCTATCATTTCTATTCTATTTCCCTCTATATTGTCCATACGCTATGATAAAAATGATAGTAGTGATAATTTTGGGGACGTTCGGACGCCAGTGGTATCTATGGGCCTACTTAACGAATGACGATGAAACGAATTATCATTGATTTCATTCTTCTCTCAGACTAGTAGTATGGAGGAAGGATTTGAATAACCAAATGAATCTATTGAATTATCTGTTCATTTCAAATACATCGAGGAACTTTGTAACCGCAAGAATAACCACAGCGCAAATAGTTGCGTCCATTTGCAACCACACGTTAATTAGACGTAAATAGCGTAAATTTTCCCCGTCTGATTTAATCATATGATGACGCGCCATTTTCCAATGACGTCAGTTTTATCACGTAAAGTAGTCATACAAAATTGTTACGTGTAACGTTATTGGCAATTGTTACCAAACAAATTAAAACCGCCATTTTAATAAATGATAGAAATTCAGACACAATTAAGAAAAAGCAACAACAGAGCGAAAATGGGTAAACGAATGAGAAGAATAGTAAATATTTTAACATGCAAGGAGACGACTTCAAAGGTATTGTTTTAAATAGTTTTAATCACGCAGTTATTGCAAATAATTTTAATATTGTAAAAATAGTTTTGCATAATAGTTTTCGACCTTTTAGGGTTATGATTTAATCTGGGCTTCAAAATCTGTGTAAGCCAAATTATGATAGTTAAGAGATGTTAAGATAAAGTATTTATTTTTTTACAGTAATTCTTGCGGTTACAAAGTTCCTCGATGTATTTGAAATGAACAGATAATTCAATAGATTCATTTGTTGGTATATCTATGTTATTGTCCGTGTAAATTCAACTGTCGCATTGTCAATACATATAACAATGTAAGTGTCCAATATATTTGAGTCTTATTCACTCCGCGGAAAGTGGTAAAATAAATACATTTCAAGTTGAATAAGTTGAATGTTATTATGATACATTTAACATAAGATGGTGAAAGATAGATGAGAACATGAAATGATAAATTGACATAAGAATCACATGAAAAACAAAATCAGGACATTATGAAGAAGTTAAAAAATAACAAAATGTTTTTGTAAACACAAGGCAGACACAATTCAACAATTTATGTTTGCTTTGAAGCAAACATAAACATTGACATTCAACATGTTATTGAATTAAATTGTAATTGGTATATCCCTATGTGATATTACACTCTATTTATAAGTTTTATTGTTGCTGATATTGCGAATTTCCAATGGTAATTCATTCCAAACATGCATTCCATAGAAGGTAAATGTGAAGACTGGTGAGACTGGTCTAGACGCGGCTCATAATTAATTTGGGTTTTAATGGTTTTCATGTTTTTTTCGTGTATTTTCGTATTTCCGTTAGAAGTGTCCTCGGAAAATCTATTTATTTATTAGGGTTTTACGCCGCTTTCAACATTATTTCAGTTTATAGACAGTTCACTTATTCATGATCCCTGGGTAAATAAACAAGTATACTAGGCTAGAAAATATGCCTTGCCCAAGGACACTCAACCATGACCGTTGTGCCGCGACCGGGGATCGAACCCGGGACACCCGGTTTTGAATACCCCGACGCTAACTACTGGACAGCACCGGAAAATCTACAGCGGGTGATGTTGTCAGTCATGACAATTATTCAAACGATTCTATGATTCATGCATTGTCGGCTATCAAGATCAGTATTGTTCACATACTTACTAGTATTACCTACACAGATTTTTCAGAAGCTTCTGGCGACTTGCGTATATTGTGATAAGATTGGGCAGATGAACAGGCTCGAAAAGTGGCGTGTGTTTTTATACACAACATTAATGACTAACTATTTTGAAATAATATGATTATCTGGTTTCTAATTCTACATGAATGAGCCGGCTTTCAACGAAAAAAAGACCTGATTAAGGATCAAATGCGTAAAGTATCGAACCAGATCAGCCTACGCA
>JAUELF010258809.1:0-11463 GCA_031471495.1 Clinocardium nuttallii
ATGCGACTTGCGTCAATGGGCTAAGTCTATGTGGAAAAGCAGCCAGTTGATTGGGAGGATAGTTGTGTGGAGTACTGGTGTGAGAAAACCAGGAAACGCATGAGTAGGTGAACTGGCCGTCGTGATATGACTGAGAAAATGTTAAAAACGGCGTTAAACCCCAATCAATCAATCCATTTATGTAAATTACGCTCGATGACTTAACCAGTACATGTGCCGTTTGTCTGGACAATCTTAAAGTCAAAACATCACGGGATTCGAACCTGTTACTTTTGGTTCGAGAGGCCGACGCGTTTTAGTTGCTTATTTGTGTGCATAAATCTTAACCTTATGATTAACCTCTCTCATTAACATAATACACCGTATAGTGAAGATGCAAGTTGATCTGACTTGGAACTAGCAAATGATTTGCACAAGTTTCCTGAACATGGACAAATTATTCCATTTTTTTTAAGTTTGTATAAACACTGTTTTATTTTAGTATTATGAATATGCAGTGTTTGCCAATTGGACTATATATATGTATATAATTCATTGGTGCAACTATAATTATAACTGTTATTGCATTCACAGTTATGTTGGCCTGAACAAAATTGTGACTGAACATACATGTAAATTGTAGTTGTAAAGGAAGATTGGATCATTGGTTTATAAATTCCCCGTTCCCACATGCATACACTCTCTGACGTCTCTGCGAAGAGTTGGTAAAATTCTGGCAGAAGTGGTCTGCTGCAGTCTTACCTTCCCACATACGACAATATACAGATTTTATCTCTGTTATCAATGGTCAAGAACCGATCCCGCCTGACCCTCTCCTCGCCTAGTCGGAACTGGCGGAAGTACATAAGAGAGTCTCAATTAAACATTTGGATGACAAAGGATTTTTATGGTATATACATTGAATGGCAATATTTTGTTTACCTAGTAACCTGTTCCAAGACATTTGGAAGTGTTAAAAAAGTGCATGCAAACCAATTTCTTGAAATTCAGATTATGTTGTTCTTTAGGTGAACATTTTACTCATAGCAATAAGTAAATGATTTGAATATGTCTGGCTGTAAGCTTGGGAAATATTGACAGTTGATATCCATTTATATGGACATATATAACAGAGGCGTCTTCTTGAAAACATTTTGGGCATATTTTAAAATACCTATAAATATCCAGAAAGATGCAAAGTTGAATGTTGACAGAGTTGAAAACATTGTTAAACAATTATGAATTAATATTTTTGTTAGAATCTCCATTATGTGCATTATTTTTTATAGAGGGCTGCTCTTTTGGTGTCAAATGTTGTCTTTCTATATAAGAAAAAGGATTGACATGTTTCTGAATTTAAATCATTTCAGTTGTGCCTTTATGTTACAGTAAGGTATATGGATCCTGTTCCTACCGTTTAAGTTTATTGAATGTAACTTATGGTAATACATTTCTGCACAGACTTTGTGAGGTGTAGACGACTTATGACTTTACCGTGTTCCACATACAACACATCCACGGTAGACGAAAACTATTGTGGTCTGTCTATTGGTCGCATTTGCTAATCGAGCGTGTTTAAATTTTGTCAGAATGATCGTCTAGATGATATTTAAAATGATTTTAAATATGGGTCATATCTTATCGAAGAACAGGACACAATACCAAAATCAAGAACATTCTTGTTTTATAAATATATCCAGCACAATTTTTTTCAAAATGCGTTGGCGTGAAATGTCGTCTTTATCAGTTATTGACCGAAATGGGTCATTCTGTAACTTTACTTTAGAATAAGATATATAAATATAGATAGCTATAACCATTTTAGTTAATTAAAGTTTGTTCCTCATTAATTTATCATACATTTTAGAATTTAAGACTTTGCTTAAGCAGTCGCTCAAGATAAATATATTGTTAAACATGTTTCTATCATAGTTTGAATTGTATATTACGCTGCCTTCAACAGTATTTAAGTTATACCACTGCATTTCCTGGTTAAAGTACCAATTCCACTGGTATTAATTATCCTGATATCGATGCATCAGTTAAATACAACCCTGGACACAAAGGATTGGTGGCATGACTCGACCTCGGATCGAACTTGAGTATCCCAAAGCAGACGCTCTAACCACTACACCAGGACGATAGATGGGAATATTTTAGTTGTGTTTGTATTCACCACTATTGTCTGTGATTGGCTGAAATATATTTTTCATAACCTGATAACAAAATAAACCTTGGCGATCGGTACTACTTTTCAAATACTGCCGTTTGATTGGTTTAGGCACATAAATAACATGTGGTGACATGGGGATCTAAAAACTTGAAATTACATCATATTTTATATTCGTACGCGTTATATAATTCTTTATTGGAGATCTGGAAACCTATAAAAATAGTACTAATGTTTGACGTGCTATATTATGAAAAATAAAGTTGTAAATCACTATTTTGTTGTATTACTCACTGTAATAGTCAAATTAATGCTAAATTATATGGATTGGAGAGATAACACATTCTATGAAACTGTCAATACGTGGACACGAATTCCATAATATCACTTATCAAAATGTTTTCCGTCAACAAATATAATTATGATATTGAAATAATTTACATCGTTATAGCTATATGTGGTGCGCTGTTATCCTCGACATTCAAATTTTGATTTTTTCCATCACGAGACTCAATCAAACCACCATAAGGACTAGTGGTTAACGCCCAATATATTAACCAATCCATTTCCAACGTACAACAAATCTGCAGAAAAGACGACTTTGAAAATATTCAAATAAAACTTATGAAATATCTCTAAACTTACAAGTATGATTATTGAAAAGAGTTGAACACATTCTGGTCAAACGAATGAATTGCTCAATAAGTGTCATTTCGGCCTTTTCTCACAATGTTTGTATAATTGATACATCAATAAGAGTCTGCAAGTGGTAAACGGCTGAAGTGTTGCTGCATATTCCATCTTCTGCAACGACATTGACTTCAAATGTATCGTTAGTTCTAGATTAATGGACACACATGATCTTACATGATTAAGCACTTGTATTTCACAGACACAATTCAATTAGACCATGTTTACATTTACATAAGTATAACCCTTTCTCATATACAACAACAGTATGTTGACGGAGTTGAAGACGTCATGATAAAGGAGGAATTGTTCATTATGAGTAGTTTCTCATTTTGTCTCAATGCATTAAAAAGTCGTACGCGAATCTTAAAGGGTTAAAGGGTATCCGCCCGTTTATTATTCTTCAACGACAACAAATATTCAACACCTGACTAGTAATAGTTAAGTTGGCAAATAATAAAATGAAGATAAGGTAATCTACCTGCCTCATGCTAGAAAGACAACCATTGTGGCACTTTCAAAAAGCACTCTAACGAGTGCTACACTGAATCTCACACACACAAAATTGAAGACATATTATTAGTGTTTACATTAACATTTAACTCTTTCCCACATGTAATAAAATTGCATCAGACTTCGAAATCCTACGCTTAACCCGAACTCCTGAACACAAATGAAGGAACACCATTACTTTCATTTGTAAAGTCTTTGGTGTGAACTGACCGGGGTTTGAACCCTCCACACACATGGCGGACGCTGTGTCACTACACCACCACTGCTGTTCGTTTCCTGTTTGTAACGATAAGATAAATAAAACAACACCGTTCAAAGAACAGAACAGAACAGATTACATACATGCATATGCTTATTATCTCCCGCAAAGTCGGAAAACCATGTTTTTATATGGTCTGGCTAGACAAAAATACAACATATTTCTACAAATCTTTAACGAGTTGTAAGAGCATTATGATATGGATACTTTGCCAATTACAAAACTATAGATAACTCAAAAGTGTAAGCTAAGTTTTCTGTCTTGCAAAGTCGGAAGAAGATCAAATTTCTTTTAATATCTTTGATAGGTTATAGAAATAAATTCACACAGGCAAAAGCTTACCTGACATATTTAATCTCGCGAGGTTGTACTATAAGATAAGACTACAAAGAGGCATGTTTTGTAGAAAAGCTCTTGCAACCCATGTCAACTATCAAAAACCTAATATATAGACACCTCAAATGTTAAACTGACATACGTGTGCTCTTTAGAAGAGACGGAATATAAGATGGTATATGGCTTTGCTAGATCACCATAAGGTATATTTCTACAAGTTATAGAAACGCCCTCTTGTTAACCATGCAAACGATAAAATCCAATCCACAGACAAGTCTAACAAGTTTTGATTGATTGTCGCTCCGACATTCAAGTCAAAACCAAACCGTATTTACGTTATTTACCGCCGACAATAGGATGTCAATCATAGAGGTTGCAGACTGAACTTCCGCCTTTGGGATTTTCTCTCCGATCTGACAGCTTAACCCTTATTCCGATGAATGCATCTAACCGGTATCATTAACAATGCCAACATCTTACATATGAATGGTTAGTATTTCCTTTTTATTTATACATAAGTAACGGTCAATGTAAAACCAAGAATATATTCCATGAAGGTTAATTCAGATCCATGTCTCCATTGTTCTCAAATGGACTTTAAAGTAATGCATAACAATGATGAACTCGATACAGGCAATTGTGGAATTTTAGTTTAGTTCGATACACGCAATGATATACGAGCGTATTTCGCAATATTGGCAAATGTTGAACGCACGTATAATGGATGAGGCTCATACAACCATAGTACTGACTATAAGTCTAATGTTATTTTGTCGATAGTTAAACTCTTTTTCTGTACAAACATTAATTTTAAATCAGAAGGAAGATCCTCTGACGAGACTACAAGTATCAACAGGCTTACCTTGTTCTTCCTAGTTGACATATCACGGATCGCTTAAGTCAATTATGCACTGAGAAAGGTATCGTGTGCGATACCGAAAATATGCAAGAAAGCTAGAAAAGAGGCGATGTGATGGCCATCGTGATAATTATTACAAACGATTACGTTGGAATTTTTGACTCGGTATACATGTTCATTGAAGTGAATTCAATCCAGAAAATACGCACACGTTAAACATTTAATAAAGTAATCGATTTATTCAAATTCATTTTATAATCATTTATCACGTGACAATGATTGTATCCGATATAATCTACCCATTACGTTTTTATTTATATGTAACGTGTGTAATATAACATGACCGAATAACTATTGTCGTATTTATGGACGAGGTAAATGGACCATTATCGGTCATACCAGTTTTTTTTGTGATTAGTAAACAGTTTATTAAGTTTACATGTTGGGACTATTTTCTGACAGAGAGAATCCGATTTTCTTTTTGTGTAAAATATCACGAAACACATAAGTCCTGATATCGTTGTATAGATCACAAGCCAGTAAAACATGTTTCTCATCCACTATGGCTACTGAATCACAAACTCTACAAGTTCGTCTCTCTACCTGTTACCCAACATATCGCCATGTCTCTATTCGTAACGGTAATATACCCGTCCTAAATTGACACAATAACGAGCGTTCGTATTTTGATATATTCAGTATCACATAGTCTTCGCACTTAAAATCCGTCCGGAATGTTCTGTATGTTCTTAGTTTGGACATGTTTGATACGTCATTCCACCACTTATCTTTATAATGTTGTGTTATTAAGCCTTTTACTGTTGTTAAATCGACTAATGATTTTGTTTCGAATTAGTCATTTATACCCAAAGTTGTGAAGATTTGCTTAAATTCCCTAGACCAATTGTTAGCACATGATTGGTAGTCAAAATTTAAAAACATTTTTAGTAAGTCTGTCATTATCGATTTTCAACAGTCTATTTCAATATCGAAGAATTTGTTTGTTTGTTTAGAGTTTAACGCCGCTTTCAACAGCTTTGGTCATATCACGGCGGTCAGTGCACCTACCCATGTTTTCCTGGCTTTCCCACACCAGTACTTACACAACATTCTTTCGAAGCCACTAACTACTTTCTCACATACATCAGAGGTGAGAGGCAATGGGAAAAAACGCCCGAAAGAATGTTCGCCTCAACCGGGTATCGGACCCGTGACCTCCAGATCACGAGTCAGATACGCTACTAACTGTGCTACCCGGCCGGGCACTCAATATCGAAGAATACAGCTCCATCTACGGTACAGTGTAGGTAGTTGCCAGCCAGAGTCTCCATGCAGCGCCGGGAGTGGTGTAAATCTATGTACTCCAATAAAATATCGTAAGGCGCGGTTCTGAACATTATCCAGGGATTGGTATGTCCTAGCCCCAAACCCCAAACACACATTTATATATATAGTCCAAAGTCGGTGTGATACATGCATTGTATAGTTTTTCGTAAGACCGGAAACAAAAGTCTTTAATGCCGTTTAGTTCCGACTCTGAATATGTATTCCGTCCGCCGGAAATACACACTTTTTGACTTATTAGTGTTACGTATCACTCGCCATTTTTTGCATCATTGGTGTAGCGTATTTAGTATGGTTTGTAATTTGTCTTCACTGTCTGAGACTAGCACAATATCGTCCGCGTACATGAGAATGGAAACCTTCGCGTCCCCAATGGCAATACCAAGTTCAAGGTCACTGACCTCCTTCTAGAGGTCATTGACGAAAATGGAGAATAATGTCGGTGACAAACAACAGCCTTGCTTAACCCCAGTATCGCAGTTGAACCAGTCTGTTAGCTTATCATTTATTCGGATACATGACGTGGCAGTTTTTGTTCCTGATAATGCTGTTCAATGTGAAAACGTGGTCCTCGCATGCTCTCCCAGATCTAAATCCATTCTGTTCGTCCGCTAGTAAACATTCATTATCAAGATAAATTGTTATCCTTTTATTCAGGAAAGCACTATAAAGCTTGCTATTGCACGACATCAAACTAACGCCACGATAGTTAAGCGGCACACGTTTGTCAGAGTTCTGGTCTTTGAGTATAGAGCAAATACTCGCTTTTCTCCATGCCGATGGTATAAAACTACTATTAAAGATCAACTGAAATAATTGTTGAAGTGTTACTATGACCGCGGGGAATTTATCACATTAACCACACAGATACGTACATATAAGAAATAGGTGTTAACCAATTATTCTCCACCCACGCATATACATAAATTATACCTTAAACACTCCAAGAACACAAAGGCATATTAAAATAGAGGCCTGCAATTGCTAGTGCAGTCATTTTACAATACAAACGAACCAACTCTACATAATGGGACACTTGAATCATAAATTGACATTGATTATCATTTATTCTGAAAATGATGTTAATTTAAGTGTAACACATTTGTATTATAGAATACTATCCATAAGTTATTAAGTTATTACCGGATTTTATATCAGGTATTAAATGACGGGTAGAGTGTTTAAACATAAAAGAAAAGCCAATTCTCGGATTGCATTAGGCGGGGAGGGTGTGGCTTGGTGAATGATACAGCAATCTTGTCCTTATTGGGTATGTGTACAACCGCACCAAGAACAACACTGATGTACGCACACTCCTCGAAATACTCGAACATCGTGGCTATACCATGTATACGAGTGGAGTGCACGAGCCGCTTGAACTACTTCTATATCCACTTACACTAATGTGTGGTGTGAATCCAAGACCAGCATGGAAGATACACCTACTGTCACTACTCCCGCCCAGTCATGTCATAAGCGTGTTTTTATAGTCATAGTTTTATGGATGGCGACTTTCTTTATTTAATAATCGCCTAGGTGGTGTATAGTTAAACGTCCGTCTCGGGTGCAGAAGGTTGCGGGATTGATCCCCGACCGATTTAAACCAAAGATTTTCAAAATGGTAGTATAAGTGCTGTTCTCCTTGTGGGGTTAACATTACATCTGCCTGGCTCGTGTCTGGATAAGTAGACCAGTAGTATTGGTAACTAAGCAAGGGGAATTCCATGATATAACTGAATAGTTGCTGAAAGCGGCTTAAACACCAATCAATAATTTTGTTTTTACTTTTACTTCAGTACTTGGGGAGATGGTACACTATGGAATCAATGGATCCGTGCAGTTGGCAAGGAGCTTCAGCTTTTACGGACCGTTACAATGAGTTTTATCAAGATAAACACACTGGAAAAGTCAGTGCTTGCGACTCGTATAGGTATGACATTATTGGTATACTTAGTGGTCCAGTCTGGAGTAACCTGCCTATACCATTATATCATAGGGGCAGGCATACACCATACATGGATGCGACCTTTCGAAATGGTGTAGTCATAAAAAGGCTATAGTTCATATAATAAACCTTTCTGTGGACTAACCGATAAACTTTTCATACGCTTAGTTGTTTGCTTCATTATTTATTTGTTCATGTTGTAATGGTCCAGTGTTGAGTTTACGTAAATCGCTTAAAGTTGTTTGCTTCATTATTTATTTGTTCATGTTGTAATGGTCCAGTGTTCAGTTTACGTAAATCGGTTTCAAATCTACTAATTTACCATATATGCGATATCGATATATATATTGGGGGTGATAAATCGAGTCGGTGTTTTTTGGTTTATGCCGGAAGTGTACTCATTTACTATAGTACGCCGGGTACCAGACAAGTTCGGTATTTGAGACTTGTTCTGCGAAAATCAGCTACATGGTGTTGGCGACCCAGGTAGATCTAGATCAACCTGTTCATCCGTGCACATTTATCTGACTCTGTACTGCTCGGTGATTAGTATCAAGGGTTCAAGAAACGCCTGATGTACGCTGTCACTGTGATTCAGAGGGCCGCTATGCACATGTCCTATGCTACACTTGTTGTCAATAAACCTATGTTCCTCTTTACAATATTTAAAATGAAAATTTAACATGAATACACTTTGATTAAGGGACCGGTAAATAATGAAGAACCCTTTCCCACATACAACACATTTGTAGCATACGACTTTGAAAACAGTTATTATCTTTGTTTGTTTATAAATGAAAGTAATTATTTAATAGAGTAGAGCATTTTCTCATTTTGTAACAATGTTTTCAAAATTCTTTTGCTGCAGATGCGATAAAAAGCATATGTATGTGAGAAACGGTATTGAATAATATAATTTTGTTTTCACGCTCGATGAAGAGATCCCATACATAGCAGTTGCCGAATCTTGGTACAGTCAAGTTTGGGTGTTCTTGACAAAGGTAAAGGTGTCGATCTGTTTTCGAAACTGTAAACACCAAGACGAACGAGCATGTTTTAGGGGCGTTATTGCGTTTGCGAAGACCTAGTTAGTCAGCGCATCTGTGCAGTCTGACCTGCCTCCCCCTGTTCGGTCAGTTTGGCATAAGACACTTCTTTATAGTAGTAT
Organism: Clinocardium nuttallii; assembly: GCA_031471495.1. Lineage (NCBI taxonomy): Eukaryota > Metazoa > Mollusca > Bivalvia > Cardiida > Cardiidae > Clinocardium > Clinocardium nuttallii. Next base: position 9,264 of record JAUELF010258809.1, read on the forward strand.
CCATTTGGATCTTTAAAGCATGGATGCCAATGCACGTTTTTTTACACTGGTTTAATAAGTACGTAAGGTTGGTTCTCCTGACACTGTCGATTTGAATTGTATATTATCAGGAACCAGGGAACATGTTTGAGATTACCACTCCAACTGACAATGACAAGCCGTGCGAGTTATAACCTTAAGGATTTCATAGGTAATTGATATTTATATATATATATATATGAGTCGTCTTTCAAGAAAACCATCATTGTGATCTCTGCGTAAAGTATCGACCCTGATCAGTCTAAACATGCCGTGCCGGCAAACCAGGACAGACACTTTTCGCCTCTTGTGGATTTGACTGTTTCAGGAATCATTTATCCATCCCCCTGTGATCTGGCCGAATATATTACGCAGATGCCATAATGTTGGTTCTCTATCAAAAAGGAAACATAAAAGAGTTGTTTTATTTGAAATATATATTAATTCCCTACGGAAAAAGAAGAACTTTTTAACATATTTATATATATATAAAATATAAGCTTCAAAATTTCTGATTTAACGACTATCGTTGTATCGAGAACTGAATGTGCTTTTATGATTACCTACGAAAAAGAACTTTTAAACATGTGAGCATTCTCGCGAGAAAAACCAACATTGTGAACTCTTGCGTAAAATGTCGACCCTAATCTGCCTAAGCATGCTCATATGTGCATGTGATAGACTCCTGGACATGAATGATGGAGTGTGAAAAAGTAGTATACTAAAGAAAACAGCAACATGCAGACATTTCAAAATATTGAAGTAGGTAATTAGGGTAAATAACTTTACATTGTTTAAATATATGATGCAATCTTCTAAAACCTGCGGATGTCCGTTTTACTGTGGCATAACTTGCTTATATAATACCCTTACTTTAGATTAGATAAGTACAATGTAATTCAAATTATAAAACCTTTATTGACACTCGAACGAATTGTCTCAGTGATACGATTCTTTTTAGTACCCACCATATAGAGTTTGGTTGAGTCCTAGGAGAAATATAGCTGGGAACAGATCAGTTAAATCCTCATTGTCATGTCCTTTGATTAAATAGGAGACGTCAGTTCCGGGAAGGCAGTGATTGTGGCCACAGACTACAAGTCATTTGCTATCAGTTGGGGATGTACCAAAGTCTCAGCTTACAGTAATAAATGTGAAGATGCCTGGATTGACTTGGACACGAGGGAGCCCGTGGTAACTAAAAGGATAAGACAGATTGCAGATAAAATATTTAACAAGATATGGGGAGTGACGACCGATAAATTGACGAAAGTACGCCACACCAAACGTACGGTGATTTATATAAATAGGTTTATATTACACTTTATAACATATGTCTTGTTCATTAAAATGTACACGCTGTTTTCTTGAAACATTCAAATGGAAAATCAAGGAAGAAAAGATGAAATTATATAAAGAATAGAAAATTCACAAAGAACTTGTGAAAGTCCTCATGGTCCATATTTTCTCCTTTTTCTTCAATGATTTGAATAGTCCTATGGTTAAGCAGCGTAGTGATTCGGGTCAAATACCTAATAAACAGTATTTGTATTATTAGGTCTTTGTACGGGCTTACAAGGACAAAGTTTAAACGTGACACTGTATCGTGTCACATTAATACATCAATGAACACAAAACAGAGGTACGGGGGAGTGTACAAGTCTCAGTACATAAACATCTCTCTTACTTCCCAATTAACCAGATGTTGTGGATTTTTGAGGAAAAATATTTCAACACTTTTACCAGTGCTTTGAATTAGTCATATACATTGCTTATATGCTAGTTTTAAAATCTTTAAGAACGATTATGGAGTTTCAAAAAACATAATAGTGAATAACTGTTTAGTCTAGGCGCGATAACCATAATTGAGCCGTCCCGCGAGGAGAAAACCAACATTGTGGCCTCTGCGTAATATATCGACCTCGATCAGCCTGCGCGATCCGCGCAGACTGATCCGGACCGACACATTCCGTCTCAGGGGGAAATAGGTATAGAGTAATGATTCCTGAAACAGAAAGTCCACAGGACTCTTAAAGTGTCTATACGGGTAAGCCTGTGCGGCATGCTCAGGCTCATCCGGATCGATATTTTACCGGACGGTTCATATGGTATGGGAGCCGGTTTTCGAGCTTTGCAACCGAGGCTCATTCTGGCTAGTGGCGGTCGTGTTGAAGCGGCATGT
>JAUELF010258820.1:0-11461 GCA_031471495.1 Clinocardium nuttallii
AACAACAACTTGACGGCATTTTAATAAGTTTTAATTAATTTTATAAAACACGGAAGTAATTTTGCTTTACTTTGTGTGCGATATCAATTGAAGTAATCCGAATGATGGTCCGGGACACATGGCGCCACCTAGTTAGTAACGATAACTCGCCACCATCGACTATTAATGCAGACTGCTTCGGTTATTATAGAACATGTTCGAAGGAAGACGGTCACAGTGATCAAGACACTGATAAAGCGTAGACCAGCCAAGGATGATCATCGTTGTCTAGACGGATAGGAACAAGTCAAAACACACAGACTACGCACGGGACACAGCAGGCGTCATGCACATAATGTTATGCATGCAAATGTCAAACTCTCCCCCAATGATCATGTGGCATTGAAAAAGAAACCGCAATTAATATACTACAACGATGCCACCTGGTGTTGTGTTTTAAGTCGCTTCCGATAACTTTTCAGTTATATCACGGCGTTTCCTGGGTTAGTTACATGTATCAGTACTACTTGTCTATTTATCCTGACTCCAGCCAATCAGTCGCCATGCTAACCTCACAAACAAACACAAACGTACAAAAAGAAAAGCTGTGTGGGCAGTATATACAAGTTTTCAGAGAAAGCTGTACGGCAAGATGGAGAAACTGAAGAGTTTGGCGTCCTTCATCGATGTAGTCAAGCGTGAACGCAAAGAAGAAGATGACAGAACTATGTTGTAACTAATTACCATTTTCGACCGCATCAAATAATCGGGACAGCAATTCACTATCCTGTATTTCTCACGGTGTTTGAAGTGTAAATTAATGTTAAAAGTTAATCGATCTCGGAAAATAAGATACACCGAAAGTACTTTAATCGTAAGGAGCGGTTTGTGAACGGCCGTCACTTTCAAACGTTCGTGGATCGATTAATTAAATAGTAATTGACCGAGTAAAGGTGCTTGCATCATTCGGTCCATTGTACTCCTAAATAGGTAGACACGATATCATTGATCGAGGTTGATCGTATAACCAAGTCTATCTATGTATACCAACCCAAAAGTTTAGGAAGGTGCCAAGTCTATATATGTATAAACCCACGAAATTTTATGAAGGTGCCAAGTCTATATATGTATACCAACCCAAAGATTTATAAAGGTGCCAAGTCTATCTATGTATACAAACCTACGAACATTTATGAAGGTGCCAAGTATTTCTATGTATACCAACCCAAAAGATTATGAAGGTGCCAAGTCTATCTATGAATACCAACCTACGAACATTTACAAAGGTACCAAGTATATGTATGTATACCAACCCACGAATATTTATGAAGGTGCCAAGTCTATCTATGTATATCAACCTACGAACATTTACGAAGGTACCAAATATATCTATGTATATTTAATCTAAACTTATTTATTTTACATCGATTGTGAAACAAGCTTTAAGCTTATATTAATCACGCTCGATGTCTGCTTCCTCGATACTTAACCAGTACTCGCGCCGTTTGTGTGGAAAATCCCAAAGGCAGAACCCGCTCACCACGGGACTCGAACCCGGGACCTTTGACACAAGAGGCCGACGCTCTACCTCTGTGTCACTGTCTCCCACGAACATTTTTGAAGGTGCCAAGTATATCTATGTATATTAACCCACGAACATTTACGAAGATACCAAGTATATATATGTATACTAACCCACAAACATTTATGAAGGTTATGTATACCAACTAACGCACATTTACGAAGGTACCAAGTATATCTATGTATACCAACCAACGAACATTTACGAAGGTACCAAGTATATATATGTATACCAACACACGAACATTTATGAAGTTGCCAAGTATATCTATCTATACCAACCCACGAACATTTATGAAGGTGCCAAGTCTATCTATGTACACCAACCAACGAACACTTACGAAGGTACCAAGTATATCTATGTATACCAACCAACGGACATTTATGAAGGTACCATATATATATGTATACCAAGTAACGGACATTTACGGTGGTGCCAAGTCTATATATGTATATAAACCCACGAACAATTATGAAGGTGATACGTCTATCTATGTAAACCAACCAACGGGCATTTACGAAGGTGCCAAGTCTATCTGTGTATACCAACCAATGAACATTTATGAAGATACTAAGTTTATCTATGTATACCAACCAACGGACATTTACGAAGGTGCTAAGTATATCTATGTATACCAACCAACGGACATTTACGAAGGTACCAAGTAAATCTATGTATACCAACCAACGGACATTTACGAAGGTGCCAAATTGATCTATGTATACCAACCAACGAACATTTACGAAGGTACCAAGTCTATCTATGTTTACCAACCAACGAACATTTACGAAGGAACCAAGTCTATATATACATATACATTTACGAAAGTGCCAAGTTTATATATGTACACCAAGCCACAAACATTTACGAAAGTGCCATGTCTACGTATTTTCGAGCAGTGGACCAATTGATGTATGTGCTTTTCAGCGGCCAATAAAGCTCCGTAATTGTGAAAATGTGTTTCCCTTATTTGTAACCAAAGCCTTTGTCTTTGTCTTTAATTAATAGTTTTATCTGTGATTTCGTTAATTGCTGAGATCATATTACGCCAAATACATCCGCAGCCATGCTAAATAGTCCATCAAAAAACCTTTGTTTGCGTAGAAATGAGTGTATGCCATCAACAGGATTCACTGAATATATGAGAGTGTACGGCCTTTGTAAATGTGTATAGAATGCGCTGGAAATGATTGATTTGACCACTTTTAGTATCTTGACCTTGTGGAAGTAAACAATGCTAAACACCGGTTTTGTCCTGGTCCGATTTGGTTCAAAATGACAGTAACCGTTTTCACGGTGAGTGAGTTCTTAATTGCACAATATATGACCCCCCTCATTTTCTTTGGATTGCTTTAACGTTTAGAGGTAACTCATTTCGATGATATTGGTGTTATACATGAAAAATGAAAAACGCTTACCAAGTGTTACAATTGAGGATTGACACTCGTCGATTTACACGGAAACAAAGAAGGAGTTTATAAAATAAAATAATTTGTAAAATAGTCTCTTGAGAAATGGTGTATCGTCAACCTGTCATGATAAGTAACAGAACGAACGTCTTATGCTGTACTGTGCAATATGCCCTTTTATGTAAATTAAGACGCCCGTCTCCATGGTGTAGTCGTTAAAGCAACGACATTGGGAGCGTGAGACGATGGTTCGATCACCATCCGGTCATTTTAAACTTATAAATAAATGATGAATCAAAATGACATTATTACGAACATATTAAGGTCGGCCGTAAATTGTTTTGTAAGACCCGTCAATAGGGTCTTGGGTATCTTGGGAAATTGTGTATGTTGTTAAACTGTCACGAAAGGCAACGTCTTTTGCTGTACTTGACAATAGTGTCTTCGCTGTCAAATGTTGTCTCTTTAAAAGTTTAAACTTATTTATTTGACATCGATTGCGAAACAAGCCTTTGGCTTAGATTAATCACTCTCAATGTCTGCTTGGAGGCTTAACCAGTACTCACGCCGTTTGTGTGGAAACATCCCAAAGCCAGGACTTGCCCATCACGGGACTCGAACCAGGGACCTTTGATACGAGAGGCCGCTGCTCTACCTATGCATCACTGTCTTCCATTGTCTTACATTTAATCTATGTGGCGTATTTGTTAAAGAGTCGACATTGGGAGCGAGACAACAGGGTATGATCCCCAGTCCGTTCAAGTTATAACAATGTACTTGTATTAACAACATATTAACGAAGACCTTAATTCTTTTTTTGTAAAACCACGGCGATAATCCCTTGGGAAATGGTGTATGCTGTTAACCTGTCATGATAATTAACAGAGCGAACGTCTTATATGTGTTGTATTTGGCAATAGTGATACCAATGACAAATAAGGCGACCTTTTGTTAAAGCATCGACATTGGGAGCAAGAGAACAGGGTTAGATCGCCCGTCCGCTTACGCCAAAACAGTGTTATAGTATTACTGACATATTAACTCCTTTTTTGGTGAAAACCTGCGATAATCTCTTGGGAAATGGTGTATGTTGTTAACCTGTCATGATAAGCAACCGGCCAAAGATCTTATAGGTGCTGCACTTGACAATAGTGCCCCCGCTGTCAAAAAAGACGACCTGTCCCCTAGGTATAATGATCAGAGTGGTGGCCTTGCAAGCGCGACGCCATGGTTCAATCCCTATACGGTCATTTCAAAGACTACTAAGTCAGGAACTTATAAGTTAATGAACACAAATGTGACATTATTACAAAAATATACACGCATGTCGTTAATTGTTTTGTAAGACCCGTCAATAAACTCTTGGGAAATTGTGAATGTTGTTAATCTGTCACGAAACGCAACAGACCGAACGTATTATGCCGTACTTGATAATAGTGCCTTCGCTGTCAAATTTTGTTTCGGTGGTGTAGTTGTTAAAGCATCGACCTTGGGAGGGGTCAGGGTTAGATTACTTTTATAGTATTACTGACATATTAACGTAGGTCGTAATTGTTTTGTAAGACCCCGTTGCTTATTTCTTGCTATACTTGACAATAGTGCCCCCGCTTTCGAATAAGACGACATGTCCCCCTAGGTATAGTGATCAGACGGCGGTGGCCTTGCAAGCGCGAAGAAACCCGGTTCTATCCCCATGCAGTCATTTCAAAGACGACCAAAATGGGAAAGCTAAAAAGCAAACGAATACAAATATGACATAACCACCATATTAACGTAGACCATACATTAATGTGTAAAACCCCGTTATTGATCTCTTGGGAAATTGTGTTAACCTGTCACGAAAAACAACAGACCGAACGTATTATGCTCTACTTGACAATAGCGCCTTCGCTGTCAAATTAGGCGAACGTCTCAGTGGTGTAGTGGTAGAGCATCGACATTGGAAGAGCGAGACCATGGTCAGATCCCCGTCTCGTCATACCAAAATAATGTTATATTATCACCAACGTATTAACGTAGATCGTACATTGTTGTGTAAGACCCAATCGGTAATCTCTTTGAAAATTGTCAATGCCAAAAACCTATCACGAAAAGCAACAGACCGAACGCCATATGATCTTCTTGTCAATAAGGCTGGCATTCGATGACACTATAGGTGACCGTCTCTGTGGTGTGGGCGTTAGATTAGTCCACATCGGACTCTGCGCTTAAGTACCAAGAAGCGATTTAGTTCTCGAAATATGGAATATTTTATTGATAATATATTTAATTTCTGAGCAGAGAGAACGTGTTTTACTTTCGGCTCCAGGGTTCCGATCCCCGTTCGGGCATACCAAACCCTTTAAACAACATTAGCAATGGCGTCGCTCCATGTCGCTTAGGGTTACGGGGATATCACTACGACTAATGCATCTTGGTCAGTATAAATAATACCGCGGAGTACTTAGGATTATATCAGGAAACATCGTGATGTAACTTAGATATTGATGAAAGTGGAGTTTTTATTATTATTATTATACCACATTTATAAAGTTGATACCATTTCGTTCAGGTGTCACCATACGTTAAACTACTGTTTTTCTTCCCCGAAACTATTAGAGTCCACTGCAGGAAAGATGGGGTAGAACGAATGACAAATTGATCGAATAGGGATAAGAGACATGAACAATTTCTCATCTTCTCGCAGTGTTTTACAAAACGAATCTGCTTCATATGCGCCGAAATGTCCTTTGTTTTGCGTCTAATTGCTTAATTACAAACGTCATACAGAAGTCCAATGGGATTGTTTGAGGTCGTCGACTTGATAAATACAATAACAGGTGAACACGGTGTTTTGTTCTTTATCTTATTAGCTTAGACTGTTATGTCTGGCGTGTTATGCAACAGACACGTTCATTTACACTGGATTGGGAATAACTGACTAAAATCATTATCAGCCAATTTGTCTTCTTTATCCTGTTGGATGCTATTCTTGTGTGTAATAGTCCAAACGGTCTATGTTTTAGCGAACATTGGCTCTTTTATTCTTGCACAACATTCATTTACATGTAAACACTCGCTAACACCTCGCCACATGCGTCGAATTCGAAGCAGACGACTTTAAAAACATCGAGGCAAACATCGAGGAAAAACTATAATAATTACTTTGTATAATATATCTTCCAAGTGGAAGAAAGACAGTAAAACACGTTATATCATTACAACTCTTTAAGAATCGAATTTTTGGTCTTTATCAAGAAATAACAAATATAACAGAAATTTTATATGCAGTCCATTTTTGTGTCGAGGAGATCAACTTGATCGGAAATTCGATTATGAAAGAGTTTTAATGATAAAAAGTAAATTAATTATATTTCAATGAATAGTTAATATTTGATTAGAAGTGAAAACATTTTTATGGTAATAGGAGAAGTTGTTCACTGTTTGTATAGTAACTCCTCCCTTTAGCCACAGTAGTCGTCAAGTAAACGTGAGCTCAGTGAATAAGTCCTTAAGAATAAGCGACAGCACATGACGCTTTAGTTTCGCTAAGGTAACTACCCTTATGAACCGCCGACCCGTGAGAAAGCTTACATTGTGGACTCCGCGTAAAGTATCGACTGGATCAGCTAAAGCAAGTCGTACAGACTAACCCGGATAGACACTTTTCGCCTACTTTAGGTTTCCTGTTTCGGGAATCATCCTGGTATTGGATTATCGGCCTGGATCAGTCTGCGCGGACTGCGCAGGCTGATCTGGATCGATACATTACGCAGAGGCCATGTTGGTTTTCTAGCGGGACTGCTCATTTGTGTAAGTTGTTTCACAGGGGACTGGCATAAATGTGTACATGATACATGTATATACTAAAGTACATATATATGTTTTAATACGGTGCCAGGCGCGTATGAGTTGTACATAATACACCCTTGTGTATGTTGATGAAGTGTCTTTTTCTTTTAAACATACAGCTAAACTATCTGAGTCACATATGGAAATACCGTAAATTATATCTCCATAGGGGGGAAACTGACAACATAACACGGGACTGTCTAAGAAAATATCTCGGTTTCGCACAGGAAAATACCATTTGTATAAATGGTGAATTACGCATATTACTTTTTGTTTGTGAAGCGATATTTCCTTTAAACAAAAGGATATAGTCTCTGAGTCACACCTATGGATATAACGTCAACCTATTTATCCGATAAGGGGAAGTGTCAACACAACAAAGGACCGTCTAAGAAAATGTTTTCAATTCACTTAGAAAAATACCATTTCTTTCAGTTGTTCATAATATGTATTTTTTCTTATGTTGGTGAAGCGTCTTTTCCTTATAAACAAAAAAGCTAAGATATCTGAGACCTATATTAATAAACCGTAAATTATGCCTCCGGAGTGACAACATAATAATACATGCCTGTCAGAGGAAATGTTTCAGATTCGTGCAGAAAAAATACCAATTGTGTAATTGGTGAAATTATACATATTGTTCATGTATATGTGTCGAATTTCCCTTTCAACAAAGGCTTATATCTCTAGGTCACATATGGATTGATTGTTTGGTGCGTAACGCCGGTTTCACCAATGTTTTCAGTTATATCACGGCGTTTTTTCCCTGGGTAAGTTATCAGTACTACTGGACCATTTATCAGTCAGTTTGATGAAATATTAACCCCGCAATCCTGGACGCGAAGGAGGGCAGTTCATTACTTCCATTTTAAAGGTCCTTTGTATGACCCGGCCAAGAATCGAACCGCTACCTCCCGCACCAGAGCTCCCGCACCAGAGGCGCACGCTCTACCATTAAACCATCGGGGCATGTGGATGTACCGTAAATCATTTGTCTACAAGGAGCACTGGCAACAAAGCACAGGACTTTCTAACAAAATGTTTTCATGTCATACCGATAAATACCATCCGTGTGCTAGTTGTTGATAATACTTGTTTATGGACTCGCAATTTTGACTGTGAACAAAGAATTCAGATCTACAAGACCGTAAATTATGTATGTATATAGAGCTGTGACAACATAACACATGACTTTCTTAGGGGATGATTTAATCTCATATACAAATTTGCATTTGTGTAAGTTGTTAACAAGACGAATTTTTATGCTAAGCATCAAAGACGCTGCGCATGATTTGAAAGCATGACTTAAAGGAAGCAGACCCTTTTCAGTACATTTAAATAACATGTGCAAACGACTAGGATGTAAATAGTTTGAACTAGAAGGTCAAATGTCTCTTTATTGTCTCTTTATTTTAAACAAGAAGGCAAAGATGTACCTTTATTGCTCACCTGACTACCAAAGTCTATAATAAAATGTTATCAAGAGCAAAGAGGGTCAATTTAGACGTAGGAATTATAAATTCTATATGCTATGATCTATGTGATTTTAAGCATGTACCATTAGTCGTGAAAAGACAAGTTTAGTCTTCAAACCATTTGGTTTACCCTTTGCTTAACATTGACTGCAACAATAATGTGTCCTACAAGCTGAAGTTTCTTAATTGTTACCCAAAACATTTTTTAAAGCTGCTTTAACTAGATCAATTAGATAAAGGAATAATTTAGATGCTTAAATATTAACAGCTATTAACTTAAGTATTAATGCCTCTTGTTTCAAGTTAAGTGTGACACAATCTTTGGAATGAGCTAGGGAGGGAAGTCTAGTCTCCTTCCAGTTCAGCAGAAGCATACTATATATATTAACAAAACATGCTAAGTAATTTTAACAAGTTTAAAGATATGTAGTGTCAAAATTTAGCATTTATGAAATTAAAAGGAATAATTCACATAATTCGTATAGTCAATATATAACAAGAATACAAAGGTCTGAATGAACAGGGATCGTTTAAATTACAACAGAAATAAATAGGAAAAAACATCCCTGAAACTTTGTTCTGAGCGTTGATGTATCGAGTCGTCATAACAGTAAACCAAACAATTAAACAAGCGTAGCCTACTGAACTCCGTTAACCAACTTATAAAAAAAGCGTAGCCTAGGAAGTTGGGGAATAGTTATTAAATACAAATTAAATGTGTCTAAAGTTTTGTAATGACAGTAAAAGATGTAGATATTTTGTATCTTGTTGTTTCTTAAAAACAGTTAATACAATTTATTCATAAAGGTTGTGTTTTCAAACATATTACAGAGTTTTTCTTTACAATAATATTTGTTTGTTGCTCCCTTTTCGATAACGTCACCCCATGGTACAAAATTAAAACCTATCCTATACTGACGCCGCGTGAAGGGGTCAATAATACACTTTAAAATATCGTTGTGTCGACTTGTCCGTTAGTAAAAGCTAACATTTCTAATATAATGATATCAACACGATATTTAGCATAATAGTTTTGTTTATATACACGTCATATTTTCTTAGCGAAACGCGCACAAAATACTATGATTTAATCAAACATTTTCAGTCTGAAAGGTATTTATACTCACAATATCTCGAAAGGAAAAACACTTGTTCAGGTTTCATCAAACGGTTTGTAAAGACACGTACATATTTGTAGTTGTATTTCTACATCTAAATTCATGTGTTTTGTATAAATGTAAAATTGTTATTATTTAAATAAAAAGATGACCAAAAGATAAATAAATAAAAAGAAAAACAATTAAACTACAATTAACAAAGGAAAGAAAATATGCATAGTTTTCGGAGCAGCTTATGGATTAGATATATCGTGTTATTTCCCTAAAGGGAGCAGTGAAAACATAAAAAACAGGGCTGTCTACAAAAACGTTTCAATGTCTTTTGAAAAATGTCGACCGCCTACGTATATTCCAAGAAGTCTCACATCTGATTGAGGAATTATGAGCCATTTAACTTAACTGATTTAAATCTGTTTTTGAAAATCCACCGCGCAGTAATCAGAACCTACGTGTTGTATGCCTATTTAATTTTTGCGGGTTTTTGTCGTAGTCATATTGGCGATAAAAATTAATTCCTCCAAATTTAAAAACAGCCCTTATTAGTTTGTTTATATTTATGGTGTTGACGCCGCTTTGAACTTTTTTTAGTTATAATCATTGTGTTTCCTATGTAAGTTACCAGTACTACTAGTCCATTTATCCTTGCCGCCAACGAATCAGCCGTAATGCTAACACTACACTCCTGAGTGTTAAGGAGGTAAAACCATTACTACATGTACCATTATCAGTATTTCCCCGCCATTATAAACTAGGGACGTCAACGGTACCGATAGTAATAACCGGTTAATCGTATATCTTCTAACCGGTTAATCTTCTTACCGGTTAATCGGTTAACTGGATAAATTCATAGACAATCAATATTCACTTGCTTCCCGGTTTTGTTATTTCTTTTTATTATTATTGCTGTTGTTGTTGTTTAACTCGAATTTCCCGGTCATGTATAAATCATAATTTAACGTCGTTATCGGAACGTTTTCACTAGTGTCAATCAATTTTTTTATTATCTTTAACGAAATGACCATCATTCGATTTATAATATGACCAATTGAAAAGAACAAAAGGTGAAACACAACTGTATATATTTAATCTATTTTCCCAAGTACTCGGTTACTTGAATAACTAACCGATTAATCGAATAACTTATTAACCATATAAAACAGATAAGTATTTTCTATTATTTTCGAACATTAAACAAACAAAACCCTCAACATTTTCTCTAATATATTCAAACCTTTTCAAATTGAAGACTTAAATTGACGAATATTGAAATAATTGTTGCAATTGTGTGCTCACAGTGAGCAATTTTCCATTTTGTCACAATGTTTTAAATACATTGAGTATACTTTCATTCAGAGTGATTGGTCATATTTTTAGCTAGATGTTAGCAAAGTCATATGCTGCAGAAACATAGCGACTATCGCAGATTTCCTCAATGTAAAAAAAAGTTCTTGATTTCACGACAACACGTTCGCCCACATCATACGCTCTCTGCGTGGTTAGAAAATAAATTTAAACTTCGAAAGGTTAATTCCAGGAAAGGAATTCTAATTTTAAACCTTTTAGCCTTTCCCACATACAACACATATGCATCCGAAGACATAAAAAAACACGAAAGCAAAAATACTCTACATCTGAATAAATGAAAATTAAAATAATTAGATAAAGTTGAAAACATTCTGACAAACGAAGAATTTTCTCACCATGAGCAATTTCGTCTTTTTGTCACAATGTTTCCAAAAGTCGTCTGCTGCAGATGGCCCCAATGGTCGTCTATAAAAGGGTATGGGTTGAAGGGTACTTGTTGATAGGGGGGAAACCTTGTCGGAACGTCATACGATGACATTCACGATATGGCTTGGAAGCTTTTGAATTTACCCTTTCCCACATACAACAAATCTGTAGCAGACGACTTTAACCCTCTTCCACATACAACAAATCTGCAGCAGACGACTTTAACCCTCTTCCACATACAACAAATCTGCAGCAGACGACTTTAACCCTTTTCCATATACAACAAATCTGCAGCAGACGACTTTAACCCTTTCCCACATATAGACGCAGCAGACG
>JAUELF010258831.1:0-11460 GCA_031471495.1 Clinocardium nuttallii
TTTTGTCACTATGTTTTCAAAAAGCCGTCTGCTGCAGAGGCGTCAGAAAGCGTCTATATGAGGGAAAGGGTTAATGCCTTATCGGCAGGCAACTGGTGTTGAACGCTCTTGTTTTTGTCTTGTGGGCATATTTGCGATAATATTTGCTACAATAGTATTGCAAAGCAACGAACAAATGGAAGTTATTGAAGTAAAGACAGGAGCTATACTGTGCAAGTACAGCCTAACTGTAGTCTTCACTAAGGGGTTATAGAACATTATAGAACATTATTCAAAACTAATCTGTTTTTGCCTGGCATTGCTTTATTATATGTTCCTACAATATATATAAATTTTCATTTAAATGGTTATTATTATATTGTTTTTAATTGTCAACTGTTACAATCTGATTATCTTTTATTTTTTGTTATTTATCTTGTTTTTTGCATTTATCAAGTTGTTAACAGCAAATCCAACATGCAGCAGTGCTACAGATAAGCAGCGTATTTTCGTAAAAACGCAATTAAAGTTGTCAAATACCCAATTAATTTCAAATCAGTGCGTAACAAAACACATTAAAATTTTGGGATACTCAATTCACTTTTCATGCCTTGCGTTTCATATTATTTTTTCAAAACAAAACCCAATTCAATCAATATTGACTTTCTTAGATCGTATACATTTCGTATCAGCCAACCGGTAGGGGTGTACTAATCACGTGATCAACAAACCCTTTCCCTCATATAGACTCTTTTTGACGCCGCTGCAGCAGACAGCTTTCTGAAAACATAGTGACAAAAGAAGAAATTGCACAAAACGTGCAATTTCTCCTTTTGACACAATGTTTTCCACTTTTAGTCATAGGTCATCCATTCATTTAAAGAGATTTTCCATGTTTTGATAAAATATGTTCAAAGTCGTCTGCTGCAGAAATGTCGTATGGGGGAAAGGGTTAAATCAAAGTTTTATTTCCAATTTTCATGATCTTTCATTTGTTGTCCTCAAATGCCTCCAGGACAGAATATTCTTTAAATGACACATCTGGTATATGTTTAATGTACCTGTTGTTTAGTGAACTCCCTGACTTCAAATTGGTCATCACAGTTTCTAATGTTTTACAGTCAACATTAACTTCTGCCTGTGCCCCAGCTGTAAGGTATTCCCTGAAATACAAAAATGAATTAACCCTGTTCCACATGCAGACATATTTTGACATATCTTCAGCAAAAAACTTTCATACACGTTGTGCCAAAAGGATAAGTGGCTCATAAAAAGGATTTTTTACTTTGCAACAATGTTGTGAACTCTTTTCAATAATAAAACAAGACAACACAGACGATACAAATCCTCTAGCAGCGTCGTTTTGTACAGATGTATAATACTTTTAAATCTGTCTACAAATGAAATTGCTAAAGTGTGGTCAATTCGAACACAGTATTATATTCACAATGACCTTTACCTTTGACCTTTGTCAGTGAAATGTGAACTGGTACAAGAGGTGATGTGAGAAAAGAAGGCAAGTTCCATATCAATCAGATAAGAAATGATGTAGCTACAGCGATGACATAGTTGGTACAAATATATATGTTAGGTCAGATCCCTATATAACCTTAACAACCTCATGGTAAGGGGATGATATAGAGATTATCCATACTTTTTACAAAATGTTTTCAAAGTCATCTGCTGCAGATTTGGTGCATGTTGAAAAGGGTTTATGCCTCTTTCTTCCTAAGAAATGATTTCTTTTGGCTTTTCAATTTTGAAGCATAAAAACAGGAAGTATGAAGACAATTAAATTGCCATAAAAGTACCAAAGGTTAAACAGATACCAAAAGATCTTACTTCTGATCATTCTTACTCTCCACTGTTACATCCCTAACACATGTAAAATGCTTAAAATTTGCTTAAACTTGAGTCGAATTTTTTCAATTTTATTACTTCTCTTAATCTCTAGGGTGCTTCTTCAACTGTTAGAAACAGTTAGTTAAAGAACATTTAAAAATAATCCACTAATGTCAGTCAGCTTACTTGTCAATGTCAAAGGTTTGCAACTCAATCAATTGTTCATAAACAGCCAGTATATATTGTGTGCTTGGTCACAATACACTGTATGTTATTATGACAATATTTATCCCTTTCCTACATACAATAACTCTGCAGCAGACGACTTGGAAAACATATTGGCAAAAATGTGAAATATCTTCATAAATGAGAGTTTATTCATTAAACAGAGTTGTAAACATTGTGGCAAAAGGGTGTGCTCATTATGATTTCAAAAGTTGTCTGCTGCAAATGCGTCGGAATGCGTTGGAATGTGTCTGCAAGTGGTAAAAGGTTAAATGATCAATTACAAAACTGTGAGAATGCTTTCAACTGACAGTTATCTTCATCTTTAATGTACGGTACATGCATACAAGGTTATAAACTATGAAGTTTGTTGCAGAAACAAAAATAATACATTTTGGGGTTCTGTAGAGATGTAGATTTTCCATTGGGAAATATTATAAATCACCTAATAAGGATGTCAAACTAACCTTGCAATCTTCTCTTTCCATCTTGTCACATCTGATATAGGACAACAAATTAACTTTTTGCATGCTTGATAGAACAAAATGTTCTCTTGACTGTATTCCTTCTTTAGAAACATTTCAAATTCTGACCATCCTCTACAATCTCGTAAAAGGTCTTCAAAACTCAGACCCCATTTCTTCACACGCATGATTGTTGGAACCTCAATGCTGAAAGTAGAAATTAACCCTTTCTCTTATACAACAAATATGCAACATACATTTAAGCAAAAATATAAGAACTCTAAATAAATAAATGATGAATAATTAAATAAGAGGACCATGATAATCCTGGATCCCTCCCTAGAATTATGCCATGTGATTTGACATGTAAATCTCAGTCAATCACAATAACTAATTTTGTGGTCAGGTTAGCTAATACGAGTGGCCACATTTTTCTTTTTAAAGTTTAGGCTTTGGACCTGGGTTTTGATTGACCTGAGCATAGAATTACGTGTAATTATATGTCTCGCCATCCCCAGCTTTGCTTGTCAATACAAGAAATTAGAAAACAAAAACATTAAATGCATAAAAGTATTTATTTATTATATTATTATTATGATTATTATTATATTTTTTTGTGCAAAATTAAAAATCTTTGTAACAACAAGAGGGCCACGATGGCCCTAGTTCGCTCACATGAATTATACAGTGTACTGCAATGCAAAACAAATCAAGACAATTATTCTGAATGCAACCTTCAGTGTTTACAGGATTTTCCTTCATTTGGCCTACTGATCTGTATTTTTTTTTTATTCCAACATGGACTAGATATCATCAAGACAAACATTCTGATAAAGTTTCAACATGCTCAAGTTGAAAATAAGGCCTCCAGAGTGTAAACAAGATTTCCATTCAATTTGGCCTAGTGACCTAGATATTTGACCCGGCTTGACCCATATTCGAACTTGGCCTAGATAATATTTAAATAAACATTCTGACAAAATTTCAAGCTGCTGTAGCAAAAAATGCGTCTTCTACAGAGTTAACAAGATTTTCCTTTAATTTGACATGTTCAAACTTGACTTACATATCACCAAGACAAACATTCTGATAAAGTTTCAACATTCTCAAGTTGAAAATCTGACCTCTAGAGTGTTAACAAGATTTCACTTCAATTTGACCTTATATGGCCCAGTTTTAAACTTGTCCAAGATTTGATGGAGATGAATGTTCTGATTAACTTTTATGAAGATCGGATGCAAAATGTAGCCTGTTGAGTGTTCACAAGGCAATTGTTGACGCCACACAACGCACAGACGCTGGACAAAATGTGATCACAATAGCTCACCTTGCACTTCGTGCAGAGGCGAGCTAAAAATTGAAGAATATATGTTCTATTCTCAAAATCTACTAAAACCATCAAAATTCATGTTTTTAACCCCAAAAATAAGATCACAGCATTTTCAGTTTTCAATACCAAGGATAGCATATTCAAGTTTGAAAGACCTAGAACTAGTTGTTATTGAGAAAATTAGAAACATGAAACTTGTGTTTAGCTTAACAAAATTGCTTTCTGTAAAGTTTCATCCCAAATGGCCCACTGGTTACTAAGGACACACGACGCAGTACATAGGGTGATCACAATAACTCACCTTGAGCACTTTGTGCTCAGGTAAGCTATAAAGTAGGGATGGCAACGAATATTCGATCATACGGTCGAATATTCGAATACTGTATCATGGTTCAAATATCCGATGAAATCAGGAGTTTTAAAGAATTTAAAAAATAAATTATTTTTTCATATTTCTTTTTTTATTAACTGTAATTAAAGGGATACAGATGGTCTATTTTATAAAGTGTCAGTATAGTGTAAAACATGTCAAACCGATAATCCCTGCTTTTGGCTATAAGTGTGATCGATACAATACCGATGTTTTCCTTCCAAAATGCCATAACTTCATTGTGTAAAAAAACTTTCATAAAGACTGGATGCTAATTGTTGCCTGTAGAGTGTTTACAGGGCAATTGTAGATGACACACAACAGACAACATATGAACGATGGACACAAGGTGATCACAATAGCCCACCTTGAGCATTTTGTGCTCATGTGATCTAAAAATGCTTACAGAAAGTATAAATGTGTAGCCATTGGGGAAAGGGTTATTGGATTTTATTGTTCTGTTTTGCAGAAGCAAAGGAGGAAAGGGTTTATCCCTCCCTCATATAGACTGTTTCTGGATCCCCTGCAGCAGACAGTTTTTTGAAAACATAGTGACAAAAGAAGAAATTGCTCAAAACGAGCAATTTCTCCTTTTGCCACAATGTTTGCAACTTTTAGTCATAGGTTATTGATTCAATTATAGAGATTTTCAATCTATTGACAAAATATGCCTGAGTTACTGGTTCAAAATTCTGAAGTTTGACAAATTGTGGACTTTTGTATGTATCTTTATTTTTACTAAAGGGCCTGTCAGACCTGGCCGATTTGGCTCTCTGGAAGTATACCAAAGCACACGTTTTGCAGGGCTTGGTACTAGTACAGCAGCGCAATGGAATAACATCGTTAAGAACAGTAGTACAATTTAAGGACAGCGTCAGAACATCAGCGAAAAAATTAGCAACGGTATAATTTTTTGAAAATGCATTTAAACATTTCTGCCTTCGCGCTGCTGGAGCCATTTACAGAACTACAACGGCAGTATTCCGGTATGGCTTCGTTTATGTCGGAAGAGCACTGGTAGCTCCCCATAATAGATCGGGGGCTCTCCAGTGGCATCATGTGTACTGTACTGGTACAGATGTGATACCATAGTCCTGCCAATGTCCCAACGATATACTACGGTTCTAAGCGCTGTGATAACGTACTACTACTACCATACTTATATCTTAGTACCACCGTTCTGCTACCATTGCATTTTGCATATAAATAGAGGCACGGACTACCAGCCCGTCATTCCTTCATTTGTCGGGAGAGGATGGCGGACCTGTGGCACCAGAACCAGGCGACTCAGCTGGCATTGTCAATGTCAATATAAATATCAATGATGTGACATAATTTAAGTCATCTGCAGCGGATTTTTCAAAATGCATCTGCATGTGGGAAAGGGTAACCAGTTATTACGGTATGCATTCTGCTTGAGTCACAATGTTTTTAAAATAATCTGCTGCAGAGGCGTCATCGAGTTTCTGTGGGCAAGTCAGCCTCGCCAAGAGGCACAAAGACTTATGAGTCAAAAGATTATTTGATAACTCAAAAGCCAACATAAACAATCCACACACTTTACTATATTTAACCCTTTCCCTCATACAGACGCTTTCTGATGCCTCTGCAGAAGCCGACTTTTTGAAAACATTGTGATTTCTCCTTTTGCCACAATGTTTTCTACTTTTAGTCATTGAATGGATAACCTATGTTTTGACAAATATGTTTAAAGTCGTCTGCTGCAGAATTGTCGTATGAGGGAAAGGGTTAAGCTGCCATTTCTACTCCCTATATATATGCCCTGATTTAGGACTCAAACCCCGGACTGCATTTTTC
This sequence comes from Clinocardium nuttallii, assembly GCA_031471495.1. Classification (NCBI taxonomy): domain Eukaryota; kingdom Metazoa; phylum Mollusca; class Bivalvia; order Cardiida; family Cardiidae; genus Clinocardium; species Clinocardium nuttallii. The sequence continues at coordinate 6,029 of JAUELF010258831.1, forward strand.
TTGATGCTAGTTCTCTAACCAATTGTCTGTCAGAAGGCAGAGCAGAGGACACTGATAAAAGGACAGAAAGGGTAGAAATAAATGAAGGTGTGATAAGAGCATGAATATTGTTTAATTAAAGGACAGAAAGGGTAGAAACAAATGAAGCAGGTGTGATAAAAGCAAGGAATACTGTTTAAAGGACAGAAAGGGTGGACACAAATGAAGGTGTGATAAAAGCATGAATATTGTTTAATTAAAGGACAGAAAGGGTAGAAACAAATGAAGGTGTGATAAAAACAAGGAAAAATGTTTAAAGGACAGAAAGGGTAGAAACAAATGAAGCAGAAGGTGTGATAAAAGCAAGGAATACTGTTTAAAGGACAGAAAGGGTAGAAACAAATGAAGTCTGATTCGGAGCTCTTGTTTGCTCTACATTAAAGAAGATTTACCTCCATTCAAACACTGCCTAATTTATTAATATCCAGCCTTTGGACAAGTGCCATGTTATAATTCATTCTGAATCAAACATCTTCTATGTATTAACAACAACCTCTTTCCCTTAAAACTTTCTCACATAAAGACGTATTAAGAATCAAGTCTGCAGCATATATAAGACTTATTAAACATTGCGGCAAAAGGGGAAATTGCTTATAAGGAGATTTCTCTTTTCGTCACAATTATTTCCACTCTATTTATTCAATGATTAAACTTTCATATCAGAACAAATTTTCTAGATTTTGGCTCAATGTTTTCAAAGTTGCCTGCTGATATGTTGTGTATGTGGGTTTTAAATTGGACTCATCACATTTGGCTGTCAGCATTAGGAGCTAAAAACCTGAAAAGACAGTTTCAAGAAACTTATGTTGCATCTTTTCTGTAACCATAGAAGATTTGGATTTCTGTATTTTTGCCTTGATGATTTAAAATGTGTTGTATGTTGGAAACAGTTCAAAAGTTTTACAAAAAAAATACCAAATTGGGCAAAACAAAAACAATATTCCAGCAATAAATCTCCAAGTTTGAGCAGCTATAAACTAAACTTACTCATAAGGCAAAACACTTTTTAACACTTCATCTATTGTTTAAAGTTTTCAAAACAAAAACAGTCCTCCAAATTGAAAATCAATACCGAAATAAACACAAGTTTGTGTCACTTGATGACAGTGTGTGAAGTCACAAAACAAAAGGGACCAATTATGAACCAACCACTTCTTCCTATTGATCCAATTTTGGATCCCTAACCAGGACTGTGTGTATGACCCTTTCCCTCTTAAAACAGGCCACAGTAACACTTCTGTTTCAGACAACTTTCCATAACATTGTGGGGAAAGGTGATAGCTATCAAAATGAGGAATTGTGACGTCCAGTTTTTTTAAAATTGTTTTCTATGCCCATTCATCAGATCATTGTCCTTTTCCTTATAATGCTCTTGTTGTTTATTATTTGAAAATTCTAAATTTAGTCTATTGTGAATTTAAAATGCAGACACCTTTCATGATATTATCATGATCATGATCCTTAACCCTTTCCCTCAAACGACAATTCTGCAGCAGACGACTTTAAACATATTTGTCAAAACATAGAAAATCTCCATAATTGAATGGATAACCTATGACGAAAAGTGGGAAAAATTGTGGCAAAAGGAGAAATTGCACGTTTTGTGCAATTTCTTCTTTTGTCACGATGTTTTAAAAAAAGCTGTCTGCTGCAGATGCGTCAGAAAGCGTCTATATGAGGGAAAGGGTTGAATACAAACTGCTAACACTGCAATTATCGGATTTTGCTCACAGTAATACACATCTGCATTATATGACCTCAAGGTTACTTTACCTAAAACTTTACATTTAAACTTAGCATGTGTGTACACCACTGTGTTTATATGTCTCCGACCACTGCTGTGTGGTTTAAACTTTACACTGGATAGTTGTTTCATGACTATTTTACTGCTAGATTTATGGACTGCTTAACAGTTATATTTTAAAGCAGTGACTATGTTTAACCTAATAACATTTTCTCGGAAGCAATTAAAGAAATTAGCTTTACCAATCATAAGGTAAGAATTCATCTTTTCAGTCTGTCATCAAGTAGTGAAAATTAACACCTAAGCGGCTACTCAATAAAACAATTGTCAAACTGAAAAAAAACTAATCCCAGTGTGATAATCCACTAATCAGAGGTTGATTGCTAAACAACATCTTAAATTGACAATAATTCTGAGAGACAACTGTTACAAAGGTTTTGCCGACACTAAAATGTTTAATGACCTTGACCTTTGTGGTACGTACATGTTTCGGTAAAGGTTGTTGCCTTGCAAGACTTGGTTTCAACTTTATTCACTTAATATATTTTAATTTAGCGAGAATGTGCATAGTTTTGCCTGAAAGTTTTCAAAGTCATCTACCTGGAAGAGAATGACCTACACCTTTATGGCATAGGGTTGGGTAAAGATTGTTGCTCTGCTTGATTAAATCTTCATAAAAATATTCATGTTTAGTCATATCAAAATCTGCAGTCAATCAAAAGATTAAGATGTTTAGAATAGGAAAACTTACATTTCTGTTGCAGACTTTGAGTAAATTGATGGATTTTCCACAAATAAACACGTCATTTGCAATGTCCTTGAGAAACAAAGGGACACTCTCTTCTGTCTTATCTGTGGTTAATGTGTATCCATGTGTCCAATAATTTTTGTCTGAAAAGATGACCAAACAGTTATTACATCAATAAATAAAGGATTCTTTCCCACATATCAGCTATATGCAGCAAATGCAGCTGATTACTTCTAAAACATTCATGCCAAAAGGTTGGAAAATCTCTATATCTAATAGTATGATTGCACCAAGTAGACAAATGAACAGACACTTTTTAATAATATTGTGACAAAAAGAGTCCTTGTTAATAATATTTGATTGTTTGCAACCCGAGGCGGACATTCTACCTCTACACTGATGAGACAGTCATAAAGAACTCTATTCAATAATTAAAATTTTATTTATATCAACCTTCCATATATTAGCCTAAGACTCTCAAATCGTGTAGAGCTTCCATTTATTGCATCCTGGAGTAACTTTTTAGGCTAGTGCAGATTTAACCACTTTAAAACTTTGTCCCAATTTATTTTAAATTCATCTAAGGCAATTATGTTGTTTGTATGAAGCAGGGTTTAATTTATGTCAATCCAATTGGATCTCTTTCTCTCTGAAGATTTGCTTTGCTTGTTTGTATGGTGTTTCTAAATACCTTACAAGTACAGCAATCAATCATAAGGTAATACATATCCGTAGAAAACGTTTATTTTTCTCATCCCTGCATAGTTCTCTAAATTGCCAAAGTACTGGTATATCCCTTTCCCTCATATAGACGCTTTCTGACGCCGCGGCAGCAGACGGGTTTTGGAAAACATAGTGACAAAAGAAGAAATTGCACAAAACAAGCAATTTCTTCTTTTGCCACAATGTTTTCCACTTTTTGTCATAGATTATCTAGTTAATTATGGAGATTTTCCATGTTTTGTTAAAATATGTTCAAAGTCGTCTGCTGCAGAATTGTCGTATGAGGGAAAGGGATATGTAATATATAGGTCATCATGTATTGCTACACATTATATATTTGATTACTCTTTCAAACCTATGTTTTGGGTACTCCAAAAATTCGTCCAAGGAAGGATATTAGAACAAGCACCCTTACCCTCTAAATCTCTGAAGCCAAAACAAGAAGAATTAAGATGCCAACTATACATACTATATTTAAAATAATACCTCTAAACTGTAGATAGTCATCATGAACCTCAATCAGAAACTCCCGAAAGTTATCTCTATACACACCATGGTACACCCAGTCTTGTACAAATCTGTCAATCGTAACACAGCATAAGTGAAAAGAACAAGAATAAATAGAGTGATAATAAAGTAGAAAATAAAAATTTGATAAAGATTGAGAATGAACTGCAAATAAAGCACAACGGACGATGCACACTGGACGGACGACAAAATGTGATCCCAATAGCTCACCTTGCACTTCATGCATAGGTGAGCTAAAAATGAAACTTTAACATTGAGCTGAATGTAAATGTTTGCCAACGCCGTCACGTTCGCCAGAAAAGCCTTCACCTTAGTCTCGCTTTCGCAACTTCATGGCAGCGATACGAAATTTTAGTCCCAACGATTGAGCTGATTTTAATCCAAGGATCAAATTTATACAATTTTGAAAGGGGACCACTAGGTTATAAGATTCTAAATATTGAAGATTCAGAAAAGGGAAGATTTTTTTCAGTTTTCACATGTGTTCTAGGTAGAACTACAAGCCCCCAAAATGGGACTAAATCTGACCCCAGGAACACCATTTGTACAACTTTTATCAGATAATAACAAATTAAAAATATAACAAGAGCGCCAACTGTCACAAAATACGCCCGTTCTGTTTTTTTGAGACCAAGTATATTGATTATTTGTTGTACATCAGTCAAATTTAGAGAGCGGACATAGTTTTGGCCATTTTGAGGGACATAAGTGTGAAGTGACTAAGATAATGTTGTTAGTTATGGAACCTGACCCAAGATATTCTGCCCATCAACATTTTGTCTAATTTTGTAGATGATCAAATAAAAAGACCTTGAGCAATAAGGCTGATTATATGTAACACTTGTCCAATGTAATATGCCAACACACATTTTGACCAAATTTGGTGGTGATTGGACAAAGTTTTCTAAAGTTATTGGAGTGACTAAGATAGCGTTGTTAGTTATTGAACCTGACCAAGATATTCTGCCCATCAACATATTGTCTAAATTTGTAGATGATCAAATAAAATGACCTCAAGCAACTTGGCTAGTTATAGCACTTGTCCAAGATATTATGCCAATATACATTTTGACCACATTTGGTGATGATTGGACAAAGGCTTCTTAAGTTATTGGGCTGACAAGACCAATTTTTAGGTAATTTCTATAATTAAAGAGTGATACCTCTTGATATGGCTAGTTATCGAACTTGTCCCAGATATTATGCCAGTACACATTTTACAGTTATTTAGCTGATTTTACTGGATGCCACATGCCCACCCGCCCCATAAGCCTCAGGTAAAACTATAATACATCCCGTTTTTTCAAAACGGACGTATTAAATGGAATAGTTATTTGAAAAATAAGCAACTTATTTTTCAACTCCGCATCAAAGTTAAACTTTACACTTTGTTAATTTGATTTCTCGTCAGATGATTTCAAAGACAAATATCAGTTACAGCTGAAACAGCCAATTTACGGCAAAGACTTTTCCAAATTCCAAGCATACAAGTAGTATATACATATAGGATGATATAGCTTTTGTCAGATTGTGACATCTCCATGTCTGGGTCTTTTTTTAACCCTTTCCCTCATATAGACGCTTTCTGACCTCTGCAGCAGACGGCTTTTTGAAAACATTATGACAAAAGAAGAAATTGCACAAAACATG
>JAUELF010258842.1:0-11460 GCA_031471495.1 Clinocardium nuttallii
TGCAATTTCTTCTTTTGTCACTATGTTTTCAAAAAGCCGTCTGCTGCAGAGGCGTCAGAAAGTGTCTATATGAGGGAGAGGGTTAATTGCAAAAAAGTAGTGGTATTGTAGTATTGTTTACATCTACAGTTTAAAAAAATAAATAAATACCCAGTGCCTTTCATTACAATATTGTCGGTATTTAGTAATTTTACAATACAAATCATTATCTCAAATCATATTCTTTACAAACAACATTAACTATATCAATCTAATGGATAGATCTAGTGAGAATTTGATTGAAATATCTGTAGATTTGAAAATTGGACAAGTCTGCGCTGATCACCGTTGGCCAATTTTTGAACTGTATATTTTAAAATGGCTTAAACATACATGTAAAGGTAGAGACAGACAATGAGATGTGATCAAACTTACAATATTATGACCCTTTGATCTTCTTGCATAAGTATATTCTAAAGCTACAGTTGGTTTTGGTGCTTCATTCCTGAAAAATATTTATGACGAGTCCAAAGTTCTTATTCGTGTATAAAGAAAATGATAATGAGATCTCTAGATAAAGGGCCTATTTCATGTTCTGAAACCGTTACCTGGCCTCAAAACAACACATTTTGGTCACTAAACCCTTTCCCTCATACGACAATTCTGCAGCAGATGACTTCTTCTTTTGACATTATGTTTTCAAAAAGTCATCTGCTGCAGAGGCGTCAGAAAGCGTCTATATGAGGTAAAGGTTTAAAGAATCTTCCTAATGAGACTATTCTTTTGGGTACCGCATTATATAGATTTAATGACTTATAAAATAGGAAGTGTGGCTGCAGACAACTTTACTTCATCCAACTATCACTTAAAACTTTATCATTGAAAGAGAAATTTGTTTACTAACATTCCTTTGACAATTTAGGGCATTTGAAATACCTTTTAAATTAATATACTGTTTTAGAACTGCTTATTAAAATTGCAGAGTATTTTCATTGAAGATCATGAAGACGTGAAACAAGCTGTAAAAACAATACAGAAAAAAGAGGGTTTAATGAGTAGACTGTCATGAATAAGAAAGTGAAAGTTTCACAGACAGATGACAGAAAAGTGATATATTTTTGATCACCTGAAAAGGCAAGCGACATAAAAAAGATGCATAGACCAAACATTGAAAGAGCTGGATTTATTTGTGAGGTATAGGTGAAATTCATTGTTTGATGTGAGAGAAAATCAATTCAATATGAAGAAATACCTGTCTAAAAATCTGAGAATGATTGATGTCTTTCCCTGAAAAATAAAACCAACAATAATAATTCTTTCATCTTACAATAATCTCTCAAAATGTCAAAACATGTCACTGTGGCCATTATACCTTCCAATATGCCTTCTGGCTTTCTTGTAACAGTAGTACTTGGCACTCCTTTATTGAATCCTTTTTCACCTGTAGATGCATTTTGACTCATATGCAGCATACAACTTTTGAACACATTGTAACAAAAGGAGAATTTCTCAAACAAGGAAGTTTTGCTTTTGCCACAATATGTTTTAAAAATCAGTAATAATATCTACAATTATAGAGCTTTTCCATATTTTTAGTAGATATTTTTAAAGTCATCCGCTGCAGGTTTGTTGTATGTCACATAATGTGGGAAAGGGTAAAGGCAAAAGGCTACCTTCTAATGACTTTTGATTCCATAATGTTAAAAGATCAATAACACTGGTAACATTGCATTTCCATAAATAATTTTGGGAAAGCCAGGACCTGAACTTCTGACCCCTAGATTGACAGCCTTGCGTGTTTCCAACTGAGCTTCTGTGGCTTGACAAAATACATTTGATTTCTGCACAAAGATTTTCCAGTAAAAGCCTCTCCAACAAAAATAATTATATGTTATTGAAGATGTCCTTTTTTGTGGTCTACTGATTATAAATACTATGTGATTTAACTACCAGATGATCCAATGTTTGTATATATACTTAAAACTTCGACAGTGAATTCTGAAAGGAAGATCAGTTCACAAATTTGAAAAATTGGACCATCAACAAGACTTTTTTATTAAAATTTCATAAGCAACTCTTTATAATATATATTATGGTTGGCAAGCTAGGTTCATGAATCAATACATATATGATAAATACTTGTACTGAATATGTATCATTACATAACTTCTCCATAAAACAACTACTTACAGAATTTTTTCCTCCCATAACAAAAACAGCATTTTCATCTCCAGATTTACCCTCTTCTGATAAAAGAAACAAGATGGCCATGAGGCTCTGGATGGCTCACCTGAGAATGGGCTTTTTTAGACATAACTCTTTCAGCACCAATGGCAATATCATCAAGACAAACTTTCTGACAAAATTTCAAGCTGTTCAAGTCAAAAATGCAATCTCTATAGTGTTAATAAGATTTTTATACAATATGGCCTAGTGACCTAGTTTTTGACCAGAACAAACTAATATTCTAAGATAGTTGAGCTATCTTCGAGACAAATATTCTGACAAAGATTCAACATGCTCAAGCCAAAAATGTGGCTTCCAGAGTGTTAACCAGATTTTCCTTAAATTTGGTCTAGTGACCTAGTTTTTGATCGGACATGACCCATTAATGAACTTGTCGTAAACATCAAGACAAACTTTCTGACAAAGTTTCAACTTGCTAAAATTTAAAATGCAGCTTCTAGAGGGTTTACAAGATTTTTCTTAAATTTGGCATAGTGACCTATTTTTTGACTGGAAATGACCTATATTCAAAACTTGGCCTAGATATCACTAAGATAAACATTCTGACAAAGATTCAACATGCTAAAATTTAAAATGCGGCCTCTGGAGTGTTCTCAAGATTTTCCTTCAATTTGGCAGAGTGACCTAGTTTTTGACTAGACATGACCTATATTCGACCTTGGTCTAAATATCACTAAGACAAACATCCTGACAAAGTTTCAATATGCTCAAGCCAAAAACGTGGCTTCCAGAGTGTTAAAAAGAGTTTCCTTAAATGTGGCATAGTGACCTAGTGTTTGATTGGACATGACCCATATTCGAACTTGGCCTAGATATGATCAAAGCAAATATTCTGACAAAGTTTCAACATGCTGAAGCAAAAAATGAGGCTTCCAGAGTTTTAAACAGATTTTCCTTCAATTTGGCTTTATGACCTAGTTTTTGACCCCACATGACCCAGTTTCTAACTTGGACTAGAGTTAATGGAGACGTCTGTTCTGGTAAACTTTCATGATGATTTGATGCAAAATGTTGCCTCTAGAGGGTTAACACTTAACAAGCAAATGTTGACGACGGAGAATAGGCGATCACAATAACTCACCTTAAGCACTTCGTGCTCTGGTGAGCTAAAAATACATTTACATTTTCATTATATTTCATCTATGATGTATTGATGATTAGGTAAATAAAAGAAATATATCAAAATATTACAGGTTAATTAACATCAGTACCGGTATATCTTGTGCAGAATTCCATTATACTGAAATCATTTAATATTAAACAGCATACCTGCAGCAGTTAAAGGTTACTACTTTATAAATTGAACTTTTACCCTTTATATCCGAAGAGACGTCATTTTCTTTTCACATTGGTTAAATACATAATTCACAGGAAAATAAACCTCACAACACTTACATCAAATGCTGGTTCAGATTAGTTTTCACAATCAAAATTGTAATCTCATTAAAGTCCTATTAAATAAGGTGTCATGAAAGCTTTCAAAATTAGTTTGTTGCAAATATCACGGATTTTAAATGGAATGTAGATGCTCAGACCGTTTTGAGTATACAATAGTTGAAAATGTGCAAAGCTTGTTTTTTGGAAATTCAAGTCTGGTTCAAATACGTAAAGTATATTGATGAAGTTTTACATAATCATCCAGTTATATATTGTCCAAATTTTCAAAAAAATGTTACTGCAACGAAATTGATATTTATCTTACCTTCTTGTCTGTTTGCATTATCAACTGCTAAATCCCACAAGTTGTTCATGTTTAATTTTGCTTTTCTAGTGAAATAAATAAAAAATGGAACATTAATTAATTAATCATTAATTTACAAGCATTTTAAAGTTAGATTTTAATATAAGTACCTGCTCTCTAAATAACTTTGAAAGAATATGTTGTTCATTCATTGCTTTATTTTTAGGAAGAAAATTAGCTTAGAGCTCGAAATGAATGCAATTATTTGGCATAAGTTACAAAATATATACATATAGTCACATACATACATTACATATTTGTAGATCATAAGTTGTCGCCTCTATGATTTTTAACATTATCACAAGGAACAGTTATAAGTAATTTTAGCATTCAATCAGGTAAGAACAATTCTAGAAAAGTATTTCCATTTTATATATGCAAGTTTATTTTGTTTTTCCATACATTTGATGACTTGAATAGATGTAAAACTAACTATTCTTGAACATGACTTTACAGGATTCTTATATCATTTCAATAATTAATCCTTTCTGTAGTGAATAATATGTATCACATGATCATGTGTAGGACTAATCATGTAACAGGTACGCTGGGGTCTCAGCTTTGAAAAAAGGAAATGAGAAATTTTCAAATGATAATATAAGTACAAACAAATATCATAACATTATTCAGGGACATAGATAAGAGGGATAAGCAACTCCACATGTACACCTGTTATCTGGTTAAAATATCACACATAGAAGTAAAATTGTCCAAATGTTCACATTTTGTAGCAAATAAAACTTGTGAAGTCACATTTGGCACATAAACAAAACATACAAATTCTGAAAGGTTATAATTTCAACTTTAGTAAGAGATACAATGAAGAACTGGATTGTTTTGTATTTTGAATAATGACTGGTTCAAAAGACACAGATATTTCAAATTTTGGATTTCTGAATTATATTAATTTGGTCAAGAAATTGATAGACGGACATTATTCATAAGGATAAAATATTATGAAAACATGTAGTATATTAAAATATTTTTACCTTCTGCAATAGAAGAATGTTTAAACTTCCAGAAAATACTTTTTAAGTTTTACTTGCTACAAATGTTGGCAAGGGTGATATTTTAGTAAACAACTTAGTTTACTGTTCTTTAATTTTGGTACATAAAGATTAAGGTTATCGGCTATTCTTCCTGGATGACAAGAAATAACAAAACTGTTTATTATACATTGTTGCAATATATGTCAGCAATTAGTTTGTCAGTTGGGGAAATATTTGACAGTTCCTAATTGGCTGCCAGAAAAAATCCAAAGGATGTCAGCGAGATAATAGTGACGCCACGAAATTAGGCTATTCACAAAGTGAGAATGCTCTAAGATATAATTTGAAAAGAAAAGAAGAAGGATAATGTTCCTGGTTGTTAAACTAATCTACGCTATCAATCTACAAGAAGTCAAAGGTTAAAGATGTCTAGGGGCAACTAGTTTTGGTAAGAATTGTCAGTCAGAGTTGTTCTCCTCTTTGACATTATCTTAGATTGTATTCTCCTGTGGAAATTGACTTCTCAGCGTACAGAGGCCTGTCACTGTCAGTCAGCTGATGTCTTTCAAGCGGTTCTTATCCTAGGATAAATATTTGTGGCAAAAACAAAATCGTGATAGAAATGTCATTAGTATATAACATTTATGGATATCGACTTACTGTTTAGTAGAGTGATGTTATTTATAATCATAACCACGGCGTAAGCCTAATCACGGTCCCTGGCCTAATCTATTTCTACTTTAAAATAGAAATGTCTACAAAATCTGCAAGAGAGAAGGAATGTTTACATTTTCAACCTGGTAACGTAAAAGCTTGCATTACATGCAAGAGCTTCTATTTGATTACGATTTCAGTTGTTACCTCCCTTGGTAAAGATGCGAAAAGTAACGTCCCCTAAAAATTCAATGGTCAAAGTGGTAACTGGACTCACTCGGGGTGCGATGGCATGTTGCTTCGCATCACTCGCATTACTTGCATATACATCAAACGATCAGTCGAAAGTTAACGAGACAAAGATTAAGGTAAAACAAATATGTTTTGATATATGATTGTTAAGGTCACGCAACATTCGTACCAACATAATTTTGCACAAAAACGTTTCGCAACCGTGAGAGACTTTGAAAGAGACATGGTGAATATGATATGTTAACCTCTGCAATAGACCACTTAAGAAAGCATATGGGGAAATAATAAATTCTACATGAATTTTTTAATAGGGTGTACTGCATATTTAATATCTACAGACAACTTTTGACTCGCAATTCAATATCAAATTCAATTTCTTCAGACTTTTTGTAATTTTGATAGATCTAATTATTGCATAGCGTTTTTTCAAATTTCATGTCGATAAGAAATAGTAATAGGGAAAACTACTTACCTGGGAATTAAAGAAGAAATTGCTCAATATAAACAATTTCTCATTTTGTCACCATGTTTTCAACTCGATTCAATTATTGTTCTTTCATTTAAAGGGATCTTCTGTGCTTTTGCGACTCAACTCAAATATCTTTATTAAGCAAGCAAGGGGATGGCTGTATCAAACTCAAAGTTGTGAGAACTTGTGGCCAGACCTGATTGCATATAACGTGTTTATTTGTAAATCTAAAATTAATTGTGTATGTATATTTTGTGGACAATGATATATGTTTAAAGTAAAGTACAGTATTATGAATGTAAACATAATCATATAATCATTAGAATCTTACATTATTGACTAAATAAGACGGATCTAGATGCATTCAAATAAATAGTAAGCTTTTTGATGAAAGTCATTCTCAATACATAAGTCCATGGCAGTGGAACATTAGTCTTTTAAGCCCAGGTCAAAGTTAACACTTGTGTACACTCTATAAGGTTTAATTTTAACAGGGACGTAGATGGTAGATAAGATCTTATCTACGTCCCTGGTTTTAATTTTCATGAATATAATGTGTTTTTTTGTTTTTTTCAGGTTGAAAAAAAATCACAAAGCGGAGATCAGTAGGTTTCCTTTGAAGTGGGCAACATGTTTAACAAATCTAAAATTGTTTGAAAGAAAAAGAATCATGAGTAATGTAACAAGACCTCTTCAACTGACTCTTGCAATATTAAAGCCAGATGTGACAGCACATCCTCATATAGCCCATCAGATCAAGTCTTTGATGCTGAAACACAATTTTTTATTTGTCAGATCAAAACGCCTCCATCTTACACAGACTAGAGTGAAAGAGTTTTACAAGGAACATGAAGGAAGATTTTTTTATAATAGACTTGTATCGTTTATGTCTAGTGGACCTATAACCACTCATATATTAGCAAGGGATGATGCTATTGCTGAATGGAGAAAACTCATGGGACCCACAAAAGTGTTTAAAACTATTTATGATGAACCAAGCAGTATAAGAGGAAGATTTGGTTTAACGGATACCAGAAATTCCACCCATGGATCGGACTCTGAAGACACTGCAAAAAAAGAAATTGCATTTTTCTTTCCTGAATTCCTCACAGAACAATGGTACAAAGATGATGCCAGCAGTTTTCAGCAAAGAAACGTGTATTTTAACAAGAACTTAGACATACATGTACCTAGGCTTCAACTGTGAATATAATTCCACTGGTTTTTAACCCTTTCCCAAATACAAGAAACCTTCAGCAGACATCTTTGATATATATTGAAAATATATATATATAAATAAAAGTATAACTAGAGAATAGATTTGAAAAAAATGTGGCAAAAGTCATCTGCTGCAGATACACAATAATGTAACTGCATGCTGGAAAGAGTATTTAAACCCTTTCCCGAATACAAAAAACTGAAGTAGATTGCTTTGAAAACATTAAGTAAAATAATGAAAACACCTATAAATGAAAGAACAATTATAGAATAAAGTTAAAACATTGTGGCAAAAGGATAAATTGCTGAATTGGGAGTAACAAAATTTTTAAAAGTTGTCGGTTGCAGAGGTGTTAGAAAGCGTCTGTATGTTGAAAACCATTTAACCATTTACCCCGTAGAAGGAGTTTAAAATAGTTCAACAAAAAAAAAGATTTCAGACACAACTCACAAGTTCATGTATTTTTTGGATACTGTGAAGTTGTGACATAAATGAAAATACAGTCAAACCTCTGTGAATCGAATTTGCAATTGAAGCCACACTTAATAGTATGACTTATCCATAGTTCAAAGCATCCAATTTTGTACGATACGACGATGATGAAGGGCATTATCCTGACTATTCATGCAGTTTGTGTTGTAATAATGCATAATGTAATAATACTTAAAGGTATAATTTACAATTATTGATAAAATACTAACATTTAGCCCCTAATTGGTACAATCTTAACTACAAACCAAGAAACCAAACAACTGTTGCGATAAATTGAAAGGTGTGAAAAACAGTTGATTGAGAGGTGACAACTTACCTGTACGACATATCCATGTGTAACATGTATACTAATTATGCGAAAGGGACCAAGTATTTAGTGCGAGAGGTCGGGAATTTTCCAGCCATCTGTAATAGAACATCTTGAATTATATAGGGTTTTTGGCCGGGACTGAGAGACAAGTTCAAGCTATCCATGGTGTTTGAGCTTTCCCATGTTTGAGCCACTGAGATTTGACTGTATATAGGGAAATTAAAGCATCCAATTAACCATTATCTGAATAGTGTTTCAAGTATTTGTTTTATTTCCTAATCATTTTTAAAATTTATTTATTTTAAAGAGGAGCTTGTTTATCTATGAAGGGAATATCAGACCATGCAAATTTTTCAGAATCTGGAAACCCATTTTTAATGAGTTCCAGATCTCAGGATAATGGTCATACTTCTTCAAGTATCAGACCTCCTTTAGATATTCAAAAAGCTAATTGGACTGAGACAATTATATCAGGTGCCCACCGTATTAGAGGGTCCTTTAGAATTGCCTAAGAAAGTAAGATTTGTTTCTTCCCATCTTCGGGTCTGAGATCCCTTAAATAAATTAGTACATGTACTACCAGAGGAAAATACTTTTTCAGAGAGAATCAATACTTCTAATAAATTTAATAAGCAAAATGTGGACTGTTGTAAATAAGAAAAGATTACTGAAACATGTGTCTCTTAATTTAGGGTTTTAACATATATAGATGCATTTTAATGCATCTGCAGCAGAGGGATTTTGCTACAATATTTTCAATTCAGAACTTTGGTTGCTATGGCTTTAGAATAGGGGGGGAATATGAAAACTTTACTCCATCACTCTCACTGTTGTCAAAATTAACCCTTTCCCACATACAACAAATCTGCAGCAGACGACTTTGAACATATTTTGCCAAATAATAGAAAATCTCTATAATTGAATGGATAACCTATGACTAAAAGTGGATCATTGTGGCAAAAGAAGAAATTTCTCATTTTGAGCAATTTCTCCTTTTGTCACTATGTTTTTAAAAAGCTGTCTACTGCAGAGCCTAAAGAAAGCGTTAAACTGAGGTATATCACCATCAGTTTGCTTTGTTTTTAGCTCACGAAGTGCAGGGTGAGTTATTGTGATCAGGAGACAGTCTCTTTCATTATAGAATTACTGGTTACTGGTTGTTATTAAGCCTTTCAACCTCACAGATGTATTTTCATGTGTTTGTAGCAGACATTTTTTAAAATATTGTGGCAAAAGGAAAAATTTATCTGTTCAAAAACTATCCTTTCTTTTATAGAGATTTTTCATATGTTTGTCTAGCTGTTCTCAAAGTAACTTGTCTGCTTGATAATTATTGTATTGGGAAAAAGGGGTGAAAAGGTGTTGATTAGGTATAAAATCTTGAACTCTGATTGTTTCGGTTACTTGAATTTGTTCTATTTTCAAGCCGCTGGATATAAATTATTAAAATGATCATCTTTTGTTTGTATTTGGAAGAAGTCTTTCCCTTATAGAGATAACCGGATATAAATTATTAAAATTATCATATGTTTTGTTTGTAATTGGATGAAGACTTTCCCTTATATGGACAACCGGATATAAATTATTAAAATTTATCATAATTATGTTTTATTTGTATTTGGATGAAGTTTTCCCTTATAAAATGAAAAGAAAAGAAATAGGTTCATTTTGAATGATTTTTCTAACCAAATTCAAAATAATTTCACAGGAATGTTCCTTATACAGAATTGTGGTTTCTGCGGCTTCAGAAAAGGGGTAAAAAGACAAAACTTCGAAAATCTTCTTGTCCAAAACTACAGGCCTGATTTGAGAAATATTTTGTACAAATGTTCCTTGGGTGACCCTCTACCAAGAGTGTTCAAATATTCTGATCCGGTGAAAAACATGGCTGTCAGGGTGCGGAGCATGTTTTCCTTATTTGTGAAGAGTGAACAACTTAAAAAATATCTTCTCGTCCAAAAGGCTAAATTTGAAAAATAATTTGGCAAAAAAAAATCCTTCGTTGATCCTCTACCAATATTGTTCAAATTATTCAGATACACTGATAAACATGACCGCCAGACCGCGGGGCTCGTTGTTTTCCTTATATGTGTATAAAGTGAAACTCTAAAAAAGTCTTCTTGATTAAAGCTATGGCCAGATTAGAAAACGATAAGGGCCAAATTTTCTTTGGGTGACCCTTAGCCAAGATCGTTTAAATTATTCTTATCCATTGAAAAACATGGCCATCTTAAGGCTTGTTTTCATACATGTATACATGTATATATGTATGAAAACTTCACAAATCTACTTGTCCAATTTATTAAGCCTGATTTTTGTTGTGCCTGCTTGTAAATAAGTAGAACATTGCATAGCGGTTTGATGTATGTAGGTGCACCCGTCTATCTGAACCTTGTCCAGCCCGCATCTAAACCATGTGAGACGCACATTTTCGGAACCCACATCAAAGCGTTTGGTTGACCGATAAGAGAGTAACAATGTGAATAAGGTTGTTTACAGTCTCCTCTGTTGATAACTGTTTGATGTTAGCTCCACTGGCTGAAAGCCAGTCAAGCTAATGTCATGGCGAGTTGTCTGCGTGCATTTGTGTATGTTAACTTTTTCCTTTGAACGACTTCTTCTCCCTTACCAATTTGGTTGAAACTTCATAGGAAGCATCCTCTCAATGTCCTCTACTTATTTCCTTCAATTGTTTCTGGTTTCCATGGCAACCAAAAGAAAAGAATAGTGAAAACTTAAAAAATCTTCCCCTCCGAAAGTGATGGGCCGATTTTTAAATAATTTTGTAGAAATGTGTCAGGGCGGAGCTATTTTGGCTTATATGGCCAGAGTGAAAACTTAAAAAATCTTCTCCTCAGAAAGAGTTCAGCCTATCTTCAAATAATTTTGTAGAAATGTTCATTGGGTGACCCTTTTTCAGATTCCTTCAAGCCATGTTGATTGGAATAGTGAAAACTTAAAAAATCTTCTTCTCCGAAAGTGATGGGCTGATTTTTAGCTCTACTGGCCAAAGGCCAGAAGGGCTTATGTCGTGGCGATTCGTCCGTTGTCCGTGCGTGCGTCCGTGCGTCTGTAAACAATTTCTCGTTAACACGATACAGTCTTTAT
>JAUELF010258853.1:5951-20674 GCA_031471495.1 Clinocardium nuttallii
TGTTCATGCAACAAATAAGAAAGTTGGAAAATCGCGGTTTTACCGAAACCGTATAAACGCCACTGGTAAAGGCGGTAGTTTACGCGTTGTGCATATGCACTCTACGGATCGCACACGTTTGAAGCATGGAAAGTTTCTAGAACAATAGTTACATTGTTCATGCAACAAATAAGAAAGTTGGAAAATCGCGGTTTTACCGAAACCGTATAAACGCCACTGGTAAAGGCGGTACTGTAGTTATCGCTATGTGCTTGTGCACTCTACCGATTACACACTTTGAAGCATGGGAGACTTCTAGAACAAACGTGATACACTGTACAAGCAGCAAAGACGTAAATTGAAAAAAATGCATTTTATCAAGTATCCGCATGAACGCCCTGGAAACGGCGGTAGTTTACGCGTTATGCATATGCACCTACTATCTAGGTTACATTCCACAGGGATGAAGAGTGAGAGATTAGGGAAATATCATTAAGTAATTGTTAAAGCCTAATACATAGTGAACAAAACTGTTGCCTTGACAAAATAATGGTTGTATTACATGAATGAGGTTATAAAATGGGTTGACTATAGGGTAAATGAGATAAACTAGTACTAACAACGTAAGGTTTAGTATAATCTTCATTTTCGAATTACGTCTCTTTGTGCGCTGCAGAGTACAGCCCTGTGCTCCATAGTCACATAACTCAAAGCAGTTTTGCAAAACCTACATAGGTTTCGTCAAAAAAGCGTGCATTTGTCGGTTAACCAAACCTTGTTCTACCGGTTTTCATTCATAAAACAGATATATTTCGTACCGTTTGATAGACATAGCGTAAACGTGTTTACGTTGTGTTTACTAAGGACACACGGCTGACCTATAGACAAACTAGTAGTTTTTATTATAAAGGGTATGTATCCTATACAGTGTCTCGCACGGGTTCCATGATTTCCTTGATAAATACATGAGGTTTTACTATTTACTACAGCGACGTGTGTAAAATTGATTTTAAACTTCTTGTAAAAGTGTACATTCGTTCATGGGACGATTGTTGAAACATTTTGCGTTTATTTGCAATTTTTTATCGGATTTAATGACCCTTCACAACGAGGTAAGTTGATAATTATGATTTTGAATGCGATTATGATATTGTTTATTTGAGATTTGGTTTGTAGTGTGGGTTTGTATTAAAATTGTAAACGAAGGTGTTGTTTTCCCAGTAATGTTTTCCAATTTAAATGTGTTGTATGGTTAGTATGACTCTTCTGGAGCATCAGGAGACAATCAAAGTGTATGCATGTGTAATTATAAAATATTGCATTGTCAATTCAGTAATCCGTCTATTAACCCTTTTCCCACATACAAACAAAATCTGCAGTCAAAGATTTTAAAACATCTGGGCAAAAGTACGGGAAATTAACTTTTTCCAAGCGTCGGAAAGAAGGATGGCCGAGCCGGAATTCGAAATCACACCCCTAGATAGATAGCCCGTGTCGCGACCGACTGAGCTACTGGGGCTCGGTTAGATCTAGTGGAGCCCCGCATCTGGAGTTCATGTCAACATATGCGTCTCGAGCAGTATCACGTGTAGACGGACGGAGATTTACCCCGTGAGACTCTGTGGATTGCCCGTACATGCTCGTTGAAACAATCACTGTACATAGATGATGAATAAATGTCACAACATCACTGTACGCAATAAATGGTACCTAATCACTGTACTCGGATGATGAATAAATGACACCGAATCACTGCACACAGCTGATGAATAAATGGCACACTATCACTGAACGTAGATGATGAATAAATGTCACACAATCACTGTACGTAGATGATGAATAAATGTCACATTATCACTGTACGTAGATGATGAATAAATGGCACACAATCACTGTACGAAATAAATGGCACCTAATCACTGTACTCGGATGATGAATAAATGTCACCGAATCACTGCACTCAGCTGATGAATAAATGGCATATAATAACTGTACTCAGATGATTAATAAATGGCATCTAATAGCTGTACTCAGATGATGAATAAATGGCACATAATCACTGTACTCAGATGATGAATAAATGGCATAAAATAACTGTACTCAGATGATGAATAAATGGCATATAATAACTGTACTCAGATGATGAATAAATGGCACCTTATCACTGTACTCAGATATGATGAATAAATGGCACCTTATCACTGTACTCAGATATGATGAATAAATGGCACCTTATCACTGTACTCTGATGATGAATAAATGGCACCTTATCACTGTACGTAGATGATGAATAGATGCCACCGAATCACTGCACTCAGATGATGAATAAATGGCATCTAATCACCGTACTCTGATGATGAATAAATGGCACATTATCACTGCACTCTGATGATGAATAAATGGCACCTTATCACTGTACGTAGATGATGAATAAATGTCACCTAATCACTGTACTCAGATGATGAATAAATGTCACCTAATCACTGTACTCAGATGATGAATAAATGGCATCTAATCACCGTACTCTGATGATGAATAAATGGCACATAATCACTGTATTCAGATATGATGAATAAATGGCACCTAATCACTAGACGCGGGACTTATGCAATATTAAATAATACAGTTATACCAGCCTCTTAACGAGAAAGCATGTGGCGCATGCTAACCAGGACATACACGTTTCGCCTTATGTGCATGTTCTGTTTCAGGAATAATTTGTCTATACCTCTAGCACTCGGAGACGGAATGTGTCGGCCCGGATTAGTCTGAGCGGATAGCGCAGGCTGATCTGATTGCTACATTAGGCAGATGCGGTTCACACTCGTTAAATACAATGTATTGAATACAGATGACTTGCATTGCATCTAAGGCAATCAATGTTGTAGACAGTGTGGTACAATGGAGAAATCTGGACAAAATCTAGCTTTCGGTCAGGCAAATTTCACTAAGTCTATATGTATTTCTAAAGTTTTGACAACAACAACAACAACAACAACAACATCATCAACAACAAGCTTAACAAGTTTACACTTGCAGACGACTTTTTAAAACATCGTGGTAAACGAAGCGATCGATCCGATAGAGGTTGTAATTTCGAACCGTTACTCGGCTAACAATCCATTCGTCGTTTAACAAAGGTCGCTGCGACACGCGTCAATCTCTTTCACCCAATGGGCTAATAGTCGACGTGGAAAAGAAGCAACTTGCTGGAAACGTCTGTCGTGTAGATAACTGATGTGGGAACGCCAGGAAACACTGTCACGTGTGTATGTGAATTGGCCGTCGTGATGTAACAGTAATATTGTTGAAACGGTTAATTCCCAGGCAATCACTAATTGTTTCATTAAGGACTGTACGCAGATGTAGTAATAATCCACAGTACACGGCGTATACCAATATAAGCATGCCATATTGTAAATAAACGAACCATGCCACATAAATTAAACCATAGTGCTGCCTTCTGAGGTAAGCGATTATAGATTACAGTTACCATAGTTCTACTGTGTGTGACAGTGGGCCGTACCGCGAGAAAGCCCATATTATCGCCACTGCGTAATGTATCGACCCAGATCAGGCTGCGCAGTCCGCGCAGACTGATCCGGATCGACACACTCCGTGTCAGGGGTTAAAGGTATAGAGTAATGATTTCTGAAACAAAGCATCCACATGAGGCGAAAAGTGTCTGTCCAGGTTAGCCTACGTGGCATGAGTATGCTGATCCAGGTCGATACTTTACACAGAGTCCACAGTGTTGGTTTTCTCGCTAGACGCCTCATACGTGTTTATACGTACTGAAAGAGATAGTCCCTCAGACAATAGATCTGCCGTAGACAACTTTTATGAACGACACGTGAACATACGTACGGAAAGTCTTCCTGAATAACCTTATAATTCTTGAACAGAGTTGAAAAGCAGTGTAGAACAGAGGGACTCTGTTCATTATGACAAATTACAACGGTATCTGGTAAAGATGCATCAAAGTACATCCGAAGGTTCACACATCTCAATATAGGTGGAAATGTGTACTATTTGGCAGTTGAAAGTTTGCAGTGGTTTTCATCATTAGTTGTATTATACGTATGTCTCAGTCTAAATAATATCAATGAAATCATTTAATTAATTTCCAAAAAAGAAACCCGTTAACCTTACGTTGCTTCAATAACAGATTAATAAAATTGCGTTTGTCGCCATTTTGACTTCGTGACTGTTATATTTCAGATGCATGATGTTTAAAATAGAAACGTAAATGTGAATAATTTATGTTGATATTTAGAAGAAAAAAAACATCCATAAAATTTCTTGGCTATTCTGAAAAAAATATATGTGAAATTCGGAACATTTTCTGTATTTAAAGCGTATCCAATATATTTTATCAGAGATATTAAACATTTTATTTGGAATCGTCGAGTTGAATTTGTATCAAACATCTGTTTAAAATCAACTAAATGTCGTCAAATCAGCAATATTAAAAACAAAATAACAAAATTAAAGTCCGCCATTTTGAATCGCCATTTTGACCCATTTAGCGACATTTACACGATGGCCAGCATATTCTTTCGGATTCAGCATACCCAAATTAGGTAAAAATCTATGCTGGACCAAATAATAATTGTTTGCCGTTAGAAGTTAGATTTGCTAAAAATTGGACCAGACTACAATCAATCAATCAATAGTTTCAAAAGTCGTCTGCTGCTACTGCGTCAAAACGCGCCTGCAGGTAGGAAAGGGTTAAACAACTGTACACATAAAAGTTATGTACGTGAGTTCTTGAATTCGCACATATACACTATATTAAAACCGACAGGAAAACTCGCTAAAGAAAAACACATTTAAATTTCAGGGGGCGACACCTGTTGTCCCGATACATGGTTGCCATACAAAGGATCGTGCTATCTGTTCGTCGACGAAGAAAAAAGTGACTGGTCGAGCGCTGTGGTAAAACCCTTTCTCACAGGCGAAAATTAATTTACAGCAGGCACACCAATGCATTTTTATTGATTGTTTTGGTGTTTAACGCCGCTTTCAACAATGTTTCAGTTATATCACGGGATTTCCTGGGTAAGCTACCAGTACTACTGGTCCATTTATCTTCACACAAGACAGTCAGTCGTGATGCTAACCCCGCAAACCCTGAGGAAGGGATGCTATTACTACCATGTTTAAAGTATTTGGTATGACCCGACCGGGGATCGATCCCTCGACCTCCCGCACACGAGGTGGACGCTCTACCACTACACCGCCGAGGCGCCACTAATGAATCATTCGAATCACTTCATTCGAGAATAAGTATAATTGAGCCGTCTCGCGAGAAAACCAACATTCAGTATGGACTCTGTGTAAAGTATCGACCCTGACCAGCCTAATCATGCCGCACAGGCTTACCCATTCTTACACTGTTCGCCTCCTGTGGATGTTCTGTTTCAGGAATCAGTACTCTATACATATATTTCCATGAAACGGAATGTATATCGTCGCAGATCAGTCTGCGCGGACTGCACAGGCTGATATGGGTCGATACAGAACGAAGGGGTCATAATGTTGATTTTCTCGCGAGACGGCTCAAAAGTCGAGGATACAACCGACATTCTCATTCCACCAATGGACTTTTCTACGTGGAAAAGCAGCCAATTGCTTGCAAAGACTATGGTACACTCTGTAATATAACATGAAGCTGAAAGAGAGGCGTATAAACACCATACACACACTAGAAAGTAAAACTTTCGATCGGAAAAAGACTTCATGGTGTGACATATTGGTGCATTCATACTGTCAAAGAGTATGTCAATATGCTATATTTAGATTTTGCTGACTCTTATGAAATAAGGATATTTAGAAGAAAAGCCTGCTGTTCATCAGATGATCCATTATGAATGGCTTGGATCTTTTTTTACATATGATAAATGTTTCCTTTTGCCACAATGATTTTAAAAAATTTATATAGATTTTCCAAATATTGCCATCGAAGTTTTCAAAATTGTCTTCTGCAGATTTGTTGTATTTGGGGGAATGATAACATTTATTTTACCCTTAGCTAAAGAAAACTTGTATTTCTGTATTTGTCCGTTTTAACAACCTTTCCCAACATACAGTCGTTTATGACGCCTCTCCAACAGACGAACGTGGGTGAGATGTGACAATGAGTAGTTTCGGCTTTTGACACAATGTTTACAACTATATACAACATTTTTTCCATTTATGAATAAAACAATTTCCATATTTTTGCCGAGATTTTTTTAAACGTTTTCTGCTGCATATTTGTTTTATGTGACAAATGGTTCATTAGTAATGATTCATGATCTTTTCCTTTCTTTCAACAGACTTACTGCAATCAAAAACATGGCGATCTGGCTGCGATAGAAACCGAGAACGAAAGTAAATTCTTGAAATTCTTTGCCAGAAAACTCTTCAAAGCAGGTAAGATTGTTTACCTTTAAATACAGCAATTGCAGTGCAACACTGTAATTTATATTAGTTTCCTTTCCGTTCTAGCTTCACTGTCTAACCCTTTCGCTGCCAAAGGCAAAGTAAATTCTTTGCAAACAGTGCAGACCCAGGTAGAAGTCTCTCCTGAAATCTACATTGTTTGCCACTTAGACATTTTCAAAAATTTACAAAATTTCGTGTTAGACGAAAAATTGAATGGACCTATTTTTAACATGGTAGAGTCGACTTTGTGAAATTTGGCAGTGAAAAGGTAAGAGTGATCTGCCCCTACCATCAGACCAGACATACAGGTTAGATGGAAGCATTTCATTTTCCAAAGGCAACCATCATAGTGTTTTGGGCTATGGCTCTCTCCCAACATTTGAAATAACCCAAAAACCTATATTCAATTAACGTTCATTATCAAAACTACAAAAGAAAGCACAAACAGCTCACATGCTGTCCCACATGGTATTCAACTTTATTAAAAACACTTTCAACTTTCAACAAAGTCGTTATTGTCCAATGGGAGACCCGTTCAGTCTTATGAATCCATCTGAAATCCCCTGGACAAAATTGACCTACACCAATAAAAAACAATGACGGCGCCCTTCGATGATGGTGTGGCAAGCAAACGGCTATAGTATAGATACAACCTTGTTGTGGACCAAAGCGGTGTAACCTCTCAAACTCTGGACGTAGTTTGGTTTGAATTTATTTATTTTACATCGATTGTGAAACAAGCTTTCAGTTTAAATTAATCACGCTCGATGTCTGCTTACTAGAGACTTGACCAGTTTACTTCCTTTATTGGTCTGAGGTAGAGTTTACGAACATAAATTTGATATTTTATAATTAAACATGTATACGATCGCAATATATAAGGGGAGGTGACTAATCTAGTCCACATATGGTATATTAGTAAATATACAACTGATTTTCGTAAGACTCTACAGTGGACCAATTGCTGTTTGGAATCAGTACATAAACAATGGAATAAACTAGTGTCGGGGTTTGACAGGATAAACCGGTTGCTCCACACAAAGTGTGGCTATATAGCCTCATTTGCTACATCTAATCCAAAAGGCACATCCATTATCGGTGTACGCATGGCCCAATATATGTTATGGGCAGGTTACTCCAGACTACCGCACTTATAGCTGATTAACACTAGATAAGTCACCTCCCTCTAATGGTATATTAGTAAATATACAACTGATTTTCGCAAGACTCTACCGTGGACCAATACACATTGCTGTTTGGAATCAGTACATAAACAATGGAATAAACTAGTGTCGGAGTTTGACAGGTTAAACCGGTTGGTCCACACAAAGTGTAGCTATATAGCCTTGTTTGCTACATCTAAACCAAAAGGGGCGTCCATTATATGTGTACGCATGACCTTATATATGTTATGGTAGGGGCAGGTACTCCAGACTACCGCACGTATAGCTGATTAATTAACACTAGATTAGTCACCTCCCTCTAATGGTATATTAATGATAATACAACTGATTTTCGTAAGACTCTACAGTGGACCAATTGCTGTTTGGAATCAGTACATAAACAATGGAATAAACTAGTGTCGGTGTTTGACAGGATAAACCGGTTGCTCCATACAAAGTGTGGATATATAGCCTTGTTTGCTACATCTAGTCCAAAATGCGCGTCCATTATCGGTGTACGCATGACCCAATAGCTGTTATGGTAGGGGCAGGTTACTACAGACTACCGCACTTATAGCTGATTAACACTATATAAGTCATCTCCCTCTTTATATCACCATCGCACATATGGTATATTAGTAAATATACAACTGATTCTCGTAAGACTGTACAGTGGACCAATGCACATTGCTGTTTGGAATCAGTACATAAACAATGGAACAAACTAGTGTCGGGGTTTGACGAGTTAAAACGCAAAGTATCGCCGTGTGTTTCCTGGTTCTAGTGGAAAGGGCGCCACCATTATTGGTGTATGCATAACACCCTATATTGTAATGATAGGGGCAGGTTACTCCAGACTTTTCGCAGGAAAGCGTGACACTAGTTTTCTATACTCTATACCCAATTGCATGAGCTACATTCTTCTCATTTCCAATGATTCATACATATAGGTAAGGATATCATTAAGAGGTATGCCGCCTCGGTGGTGTAGTGGTAGAGCGTCAACCTCAAGTGCGGGAGGTCGCGGGTTCGATCCACTTCAAGGTCATACCAAAGACTTTAAAAATCGTAGTAATTGCTTTCACGCCTTATCGCTCAGGACTGCGGGTAAGCATTACGACTGAATCGCTGGTGTCAGGATGGATGGACCAGTAGTATTGTTAACACCCATGATACGACGTGATATAACTCAACACATCGTTGAAAGCGGCGTTAAACACCATAAAAACAAAAGAAAAACCAAGAAATATGTGTATGCTCTTAGGTAAAACTCCGTGTCTCTGTTTGCATTGTATTGCTATAAACGTATTGTTTGTTTGAATCAATAAAGTATTTGTATTGTTTTAAGAAACGTGTAATCATTTAACGTACCGGAAATTGATCTTAGCCTAAATGACAATCTGGTAGTAATGGATTTCCCGCCTTAGAGCTCAGAATAAATGGACCAGAAGTACAGGTAACTTACCAAGAAAACAACGTGATATATAACAGAACAGCGGTTGAAAGCGGCCTAAAACACAAACAAAAATACAAGCAAAAACCTGTCACATCTGTTTTACTTCGAGTTATTGGCGTGTTCGAGTTATCGACGTGTTTGAGTGATATACTTGTTTGAGTGATATACTTGTTTGAGTTATCGACGTGTTTGAGTTATCGTATTCGAGTTATCGACGTGTTTGTTTGAGTTATGGACGTGTTTGAGTTATGGACGTGTTTGAGTTATCGACGTTTTCGAGTTATCGACATGTTTGAGTTATCGAAGTATTCGAGTTATCGACATGTTCGAGTTATCGATTTGTTCGAGTTATTGACGTGTTCGAGTTATCGACGTGTTCGATTAATCAATGGATTAAATTAGTAAAAAAGATGTATATCTACTCCAGGAAATGGTTCGTAAACAACCCGATATACAGTCAAACCCGTGCTTAAGATCACTCCCGGTCTATAACTTACACATCTTTAATTTCCAATTTACTCATTTTCTGTATAAATGACCCTGTAATTAAAGACCACCTGTGAACAAAGACCAGATAGTTCTCTTCCCAAAGGTGATCTTTAATCACAGGTTATACTATATTCGAATGTTCACATGTTCGAGTATCACACATCCATCTTCGCATTTAGGACATACTGCGGTCAATGTAATACGTAAACTTTATTGCATTACAGATACTGAGGTCCGCAACAACACGGCATTCTGGCTAGGTGCCAGTGACCGCGATATAGAAGGAATATGGAAATGGACTTCTAAAGACGAGGAGCTTACCTACACTGAATGGGACTTGGAGTAAGTACTGATAAGAAGCATAGGGGCGGGCCTAGCATGCTTGTTAAACAAGAGCGCCGCTGAGCCAACGCCAACTCTCGTCTGCGTATTTTATTAGTCGAAAAGGGGGCATGGCATTACTGAATAAGTATTATAGCAATAGCTGTGTGAGTTGGTGTAGACATGCGCATTGTTTCTAGGAACATGTATCCCAAGTTTCACTTGAATATGTGTAACTTCTTTTGAGTTATATCGTGGTGACGACAACGCGACGACGAAGACGACGCCAACGGTATAACAATAGCTTAGAAAAACAGACGAGCTAAATAACAATGTATATTCTAGACTTTTTTTATATGGAAAAGGGGCCCAAACTTCCTCATCATCTGGATTTTGGTCCGATACACAATCGATCGAATAAAGCCGTATAATGTATGTACCAGCATGTAGCCAAATAATGGTTATAAGGATTGTAGCCTCAATCGATCAGTTAACGAATAGCAGACGTAAAATCACAACGCTAACGGTGAATTTTACAGATCGGACACGAGTCTGCAACCTCCGTTTTACCTAGGTTTTAATTGAGAACTTTAGACATGGGTCAAATATAGCGGACAAGGAAGTCAGCCCTTGCCTATATACATGTATTATTCATTTGAGCCGTCCTGTGAGTAAACCAAACTTATGACCTCTGCGTAATGTATCGATCAAGATCGGCCTGGGCATGCCGCGCAGGTTTACCCGGATAGATACCTTTCGCCTCCTGTGGATCTTCAGTTTCAGGAATCATTGCTCTATACCTCTAACCCCCCTTAGACTGAATGTGTCGGCCTGGACCATTCTGCACGGACTGCGCAGGCTGATCTGGGTCGATATATTACGCTGAGGCCATAATGTTTTGTTTTTTCGCGGGACGGTTCTTTTGTTGCCCCAGGATCTACACAAGCTGACAGAAACCTCTACTAACGCGATTTACCTAAAGAACACCGGGTTCCAGACTACACTGCAACTCATACCAAACGTACACATGTACTACATCAAGCCGGATACCTGACTGCACTGTCATCATAGTTGGAAATGTTACTATATAATGCCGGGTACTAAACTACACTGGAAGTCGTGTAGTTTACTACAGTATGCCGGGTACCAGACTATCCGGAGTGCTTGTTGTTTATTAGTAAACATAAACCGTTGTAATTGAGCCGTCTCGAGAAAAAAACAACAACATTGTGGCCTCTGCGTTAATGTATCGACCCGCGCATACTGATCCGGGCCAACACATTCCGTCTCAGAGGGATAGAAGTATAGAGTAATGATTCCTGAAACAGAAAATTCACATGAGGCGAAACGTGTCTTTCGGACGAACTCTCATCATGCTTAGACCAATCAGGGTCGACACTTTACGCAGATTCCATAATGTTGGTTTTCTCACGAGACGGCTCGTACTATGTATATTTTGTATTGAAACAGCAATGACCAACCGAACAAACACCCGGACAATCACGAAGACTGCCTCGCCCTGAACGGTCTGTATAACTTCAGATGGCATGACGGAAAATGCAACGAGAAGGTGGGATATGCCCTATGTGAGAAAGCGTGAGTATATTTGATTGATTGATTGATTGATTGATTGATTGATTGGGGTTTAACGACGTTTTTAAACAATTTTCCAGTCTAACCGACTGGCCATATCAGAACGCACTTTAAATTAATATCGCCTCTGGAATTCGAATCATGGATTACCGCACCCGATACGGATGCTTTAACCACTAGGTTATCTGGTCTATTCTTAAATAATAGTTGTAACGTACGAGGGCTGTCCCATTAATTCGTAGACTTCATTTATTTATAAGAAAACTAGTTTCTAAGTTTCTACTAATGTCTCTGACGTTTAATACATTTTTAAGTGCTATAACACACGAATTTACATTACAATATATAATAAAATAATGTACATGTGATTTGCACAAGCCGGCGTCATTGTTGTTACGGATAACATCATAGTATTGACACATACTACTTTTTTGTAATAGTATTCACAGAAATGTGCAATACACTTATGGTACCTTTGCCTACTATTCCATCCGAAATGGATATTCGTGAGAATATTATTTTATAGGTGAGTAGTGTTGTGTGCATAAAATGAGCCATTCCACGAGAAAACCAACATTAAGGGCTCTGCGAAATGTATCGATCCAGATCAGCCTGCGTAATCCATTGCAGGCTAATCCGGGCCGACACATTCCGTCTCAGGGAGATAGACGTATATAGAGTAATGATTCCTGAAACAGAAAATCAACAGGAGGCGAAACGTGTCTGTCCGGGTTAGCCTGCACGACAGGCTCAAGCTTCACAATATTGGTTTTCTCGTGGAACGGCTCAAATGTGTTTGCTTGACAACAGCCGATCAGCCGTAATGCTAACCCCACAACCCCGAGCCCCAAGGATTACGCTATATTACTACCATGTTAATGTATTTTATATGACCTGGTCGGAGATCGAATCACGCGAACTCTCGCGAACTCTCGCGAACTCTCGCACCCTGGGCAAATACTTTAACAGCTATAACAACAGGGTGCGAGTAAACCAACATTATTTTATCTGCGTAATGTATCGACCAGATCAGCCTGCGCTGTCCGCGCAGACTGATCCGGGCCGATACATTCCGTCTCAGGAGGCGAACCGGGTCTGTTCGAGCTAGCCTGCGACGCATGCTTAGGCTGATCAGGATAGATTTACGCAGAGTCCATAATGTTGGTTTTCTCGCGAGACGGCTCATGTGTTAAACGAAATCAAATGTCAGCAGGAACTCGTCTTCATTTCGTTTCATACGTAATGTGTCTGTGCTTCTTGATTGTTTTTTTTAAAGCTTTTTTACGTCGCTTTCCGCAATATTTGCAGTTGAATCACGGTGTTTCCTGGGTAAGTTACAAGTTCCAATGGTCCATTTATCATGTCACAAGCGAGTCCGTCAACCCCGGACTCCCCAGCACTAAGGTGGGAAACGTAAAATGTCTACATAAATCCTAAAGATACATCTTTCTGTACAAATAAACTGTGTCTGTCGCGATTTATTTTTCTCAGTAAAATACAGATTAGCTGTTTCCTTATTAGATCACGTGATACGAAAACCTACCTTCAGTTTCCAGCAATCATCGAAGATTTAGATCAGCTTACTGTTAGTCTGATCTTTGTATTTTATATCAATTGAGAAACTAACTTTTAGCGATGATAATCAATCTCGATGCATATACTTTCTGGACTTGTGCCGTGTGCTTGGTATTCCCATAGACAGAACCCCTCATCAATAGATTTGAACGCAGGACCTTTAGTACGAGAGGCATACGCTTTACCACTGCTCTATTCATTCCCACGGCTTGCTGTTGGTTAGATCGTGAACATCCCCGTTACTTAAGCTCCATGAGCATTCAAAAATGGTCAAAACCTCCAAAGAAACATTTTCGCTCAGTTATCAATGATATACATACAAAAATAAGGCGGGCGTAAATTTGGATTTCTTGTCAATAATATGTTATGCAGACATTTATACATAATATACACAATTAAATACAGCAATAAGCAGAAAAAAGGCTCCAGATATATATTAATTTCATATCAATGTCCGTTAAAAGCTGATTAGTAACGCACATACATGTTGTTGTATTTTCGATTTATAGTGTAAGTCGGTCTTTGTGAAACTCAAAGATTTGTGTTGAACAAAAAACGGTTCAGAGAAAAAGATCAGTTTTTAAGAATCCTGTTTAACTTATAAGGGGTAGACGTAAAAGCTGTTTAACTATGATGACTCTTTTAAGTTGTTAGCTCAATGAATTTAAACATGGGATCATCTCAGACGCATCCGTTGACACGTAAGTGAATGCTTACTTATTTCATAGCAAGGCTTGAAAATCTGTCATAAAATATCAAGAAGGAAAAAGAAAACAAAGATACCAAAGCAAAAAAGTGTGTAGAACTGCAGAAACACGGTGTTAGTCAGGTTGTTTATTCAAGTTTTGAATTTATCAAAAAAACTAATATAGTTATTGTAAAATTGGTGAACAATTCGTTTTAACAAAACAATTAATGTCGAAACATGTTGTTGTACATCCTTAAATTAGCGTTTCGTGCTTATATTTCTTGATTTCGTGAACTGTAAACGTTGATTTAGGAGAGGGCACAACTTCATTGTATAATACATGTTATCACTGTTAGCACATTTCATCAAACATTATGTATATACATGTATACCCAAAGTCACTCAGTGAAAAAGAAAATCATTTCGTACGCATGCGTGGCCATTAGAAACAAGCCTCTTATTTGCGTATTTCATTTTGGCAATCGAATTATGCACAAAGTTTATTATTTTAATTAGCAAACTATCAATACAATCCATTCTCAATACACAGGTTATGCATGAAAAATCGGTTGTTATAACTATGGATGGGCCTTACTACATGCCATCCATTGCAAACAATGTGGCAAGTCTCGTATCGCATAAAAAGGTGTACTTCAAACAGTGGCTGATATATGCCTACAATATTTTAATTCCATAAGGATATTTTTTCTTATAGATAAGTACAAAAAAGGCTTAACAGACGTGACAAGCACAGCTTACACATGGAGACACAACAAAGCAGTCGATGCCAAGTTCAAAGACTTTACACGACCTGATTCCCACAGATTCTACGCATCTGGTGGCCAGAGACACACAGGGACCTATATCGAACAATTATCGGTCATCATCGCGCAAAAAAGTGGAATGGCCACACCCAATGGGATGATCCCGAAAGCATTGTCCACCAGTCTCTTTCTTGAAACCCCAAGGGAAAGAGAAAAAAGGGAGGCCAGTTCATACATAGCGAAGAAGCTTCAGCAAAGCGCTAATA
>JAUELF010258862.1:0-11458 GCA_031471495.1 Clinocardium nuttallii
AAAACATGGGTAGGTGCACTGACCGCCGTAATATGACCAAAGCTGTTAAAACGGCGTTAAACTCCAAACAAACAAATACTCATTGTTTCGCCACAAGGCTTTCAACCTGATCCAATAATATTTCTTTTATTAAATTTTATAGAAAGGTACATACATCGTCTGTCCAGATGTATTGTTTGGTAGTTTGTTTTATATGGGTTTTACACCGTTTTCAACATTATTTCAGCTATATCACGGCGACAGTTCACTTACTAGGCTAGAAAATGTGCCTTGCCCAACGGCACTCCACCATGATCGTAATGTAGCGACTGGGGATCGAACCCGGGAAACCCGGTTCCAAAACCCCAAGGCTAACCACTCGACCGCGGCGGATTCTTGTTTGGTAGAAAGAGTCGCATATAATTAATATCGATAACATCTGACTTTTAGGTCATTTTCCAATATTGGCACATTGGAAATATCCGCACGGAATATAGATTTGTTTTACCAATGACTGGTCAAACACGTTGGTGAACTTTTGGTCCAAGGTGAGTGTCCGAGGCGATTAGATAGTAGAATTACTTAATCAAACACAGGTAAAGGTGTGGTGTACACAACCTCGTGAACACCTATGGTGGATTTAAAGGGACTTCAATAATTTTACAAAAGTTATTGTCGAAAATATTACATATTAACCAATTTCCTTATAAACTATAAAACTTTCATCCTCGAAATTAACCAATCAGAAATCTAATTTGAGTTCAATCCTGGGCACAGAGAATGCTTTCAAGGTGTTATAGTCCGATGTTAAGATAAGGAGGGGTTAACAGCTCTTTTCTCCGTGATATATCTCTTATTATCCAACCACACCCTATGATGTAGGTACTTAAAAGAATCGTCTCATTGAGTCTATAGAACAATAGAGTTAGAACAATCAAAGTTATGTGCCCTGGCTGAGAATCACGGTCGCAAATATCGAGAATGATTTATAGAAGCCATTATAATTTGGTTACCCAATCGATGTATAGTAAGTGTTTTTATCCCTTTCCCAAAGCAATTCAGCAGCAGGTGACTTTGAAAACATCCTTGGGGCAAAAATGTTAAGTTTTGAATAAAGTTAAAAACATTGTGGCAAACGGAAACATTGCTCAGTATGAACATTTTTCCCAAAGTGTTTTTAAAAGTTGTAGATGAGTTAAAATGCGTCTGCAAGTTGGAAAGGATTCATTCATAAACTAAGTTAAACGAGAGCTTAAAAAGCATCATCTCATTTGACATGCCATGGTACAAGTTAATATGTATGTATTCAGTGCTAAGTCATCCTCGGTACCCAGGCTATCCATAACATATATATGATACCCTGGGCAAATTGGCTAGCGAAACTTCGTAATCATGAATTATTCATGAGGTGAAATCCAGTCGATTGATTCGTTCCATCGAATAAATTGTGTGCAATGTACAGTACGAGGGGTGTTCGGAAAGTACATGTGTATTGTGTCTAATATTACGACAAAGATCTTCTGCAATTATTATACATTTAGTTGCCCCGCTCACGTTTACATAACGTTGCTATGGTGATAATAACTAGCGTCTTATTTTTTAACTTTGTCATTTTGCTTCTGAAAATGAATAGAAGGTATATAGAGCTATGTATGTTTAAAGAAATGTGTACAATAATTTAAAAACACCCCTCGTAGATACGGAGAAAATCGTGGTGCACACTTTACGAAGTTTTGTTAGCCAATTTGCCCAGGGTATCATATATGTTATGAATAGCCTGGGTACCGAGGATGCTATATAACATGCATTCCCTTCCCGGGTTCGATCTCCAATCGCGGCACTACGGTCATGGTGGAGTGCCCTTGGCAACGCATATCTTCCAGTCTAGTACTGGTTTGTTTACACAGGCATCATGATTAAGTGAACTATCGCCGTGATATAACTGAAATAATGTTGAAAACGGCGTAAAACCCTAGTAAATTCCGTGGTCTATATCAGTTGAATTGTTAATGGATTTTTTCTTCTATAAGATATGATACATCTTCCCTCTCTTATTAAAACAATAAATGAATTGTTTGTGTCGCGGTAGCGGGAGGTCGCGAGTTCTATCTCCGGCCAGGTCATTAAGAATACTTTAAATATGGTAACATGGCTTTTCGCCCTTGGTGCTCAGGACTGTAGCGGTAAGCATTACGACTGACTGACTATGCGTAAGAAATTTACTTCATACATTGTTCATATTTTTGCTAAGCATAATTTGTCAAAATTACTGCTCACATTTCATGAACATGAATATAGTTAAATGCATAACTAGTCAGTCAATGATATTTAAATATCAATAAGATTTTTCTTTTCAAAAATTATGTTTGGAAATCGTTTTACTCATATATAGATTTAAATGTGTACGTCTCTTACATATATCCTTCCTTTAAATATATCTGCTTTACACAGTATAACTGTCTGTATATCTAATAATAGACTTCTTGCCACAAATGAATATTACATTTAATATATTTTTATCTTTATTGACTGTTCAATGTATAATTACAGAATGTTTGAACGGTACTTACGGACTAAAGTGTCAAGGAATATGTGGGAAATGTTTCAATAATGTGACCTGTAACAAGAAAGATGGCAGCTGTGCCACATGTGCTGCTGGATACATGGGAGACAAATGTGTTGACCGTACGTTTAATATATGACAGAGAATAATGATGATTTGTAAATCTACTTGCTTATGATTATCTAAAGAGAAGCCGAGACAGGGAGTTGTTTAAAAGATGTACACACTTTTTGATACTCCACTTACAACACTGTTAACGATAAATCAGTATTGTCAGGTCACAAACACGTGTGTGACGTTCATTCACATGTTCACCACTACGCTTAACGGACAACTGGCAATTTTCCTACATTAAATTCTGTTCCATTATCAAGGGGCGAATGTCTCTAATCACAACGACTTTTATGAATCATCGAAATGAAATTATAAATGCACCAGTCTATATTCGAACCCAGGACCCCTTCATCGACATCCATCATCATTGTCAACTGAGATAACATGGCTAGAAGTGTTAATTGTGTAGGGCTTTAGAAGTACCAACCATAGGGATTCATTATAAACATTGTGTAAATCATTTAAATCCAGTAAAACGTTTAAAGCCGCACTTTGAGATAGGTATTATATAACTGGCTAGCGTGGTACATTGACAGTTAATGTATTTCACTTACGATTTGCATCACATATTAACGATACAATAGTCATCCGTATCCGACCCTGTTTTTTAAGTAAGCATATATTTAAGATTTAATTTAGAATATAAAACTTACAGATTATTGATATAAATTACAGAGTGTGGGAATGGAACGTACGGACCTGGATGCCAAGGGATTTGTGGAAGTTGTCTCAACGATATGACCTGCAACAGGGTAAATGGCAGTTGTACCACGTGTTCAGCCGGATACATGGGAGACAAATGTGTTGACCGTAAGTCCGCTATATGATTACACTCAAAATGATGATGAAAAATGATGATGATGATGATGGTTATGGCGGGATAGTTGTCGCGATGGTGATGATAAATCTCGCTGTCATAAAGCATCCTAACAGATAGTCATTGGACTCAACAACATTCCTTACTTCATAGGTCTCAAAGTATTTTGTTGGAATATTTTAATAAACAAACAATGCTTTACAGTTATAACAATCGGACTTGAATTTATTACACTGTGACCGTTATTCCTTAGTAAACAAAACAGTACTAGGATTAAGCAAGTAGATGGTGTGCCTATACGCGTAGAAAAGGGCGAAATGCAGGTCAAGTAAAACGCACGTATGATGGCCGACTTTATTAATAAGACACCGTTGAATTATGTTTTTACTGAAAACAGGCAAATATTTGTAAATGTGTGGAATTAACAAAGACATTTAACAATCAATATTGTGGAGTTGGAAATAGTAGAATAAATGTAATGGCACGAATGAAATCTGTACTTTTGTGTTGTAGCTTTAGCTCGTAAAAACCCTTTTGTAATGCGTGTATGCTA
Source organism: Clinocardium nuttallii (assembly GCA_031471495.1). Taxonomy (NCBI): domain Eukaryota; kingdom Metazoa; phylum Mollusca; class Bivalvia; order Cardiida; family Cardiidae; genus Clinocardium; species Clinocardium nuttallii. Next base: position 4,027 of record JAUELF010258862.1, read on the forward strand.
TATTAAAAAGGAGTCGAATTGCCATCAAGACCACGCACGAATGTACAAATATTAGTATATATGTGCCCAGTTATACGTTTGATATAGGTTTATTGAGTTTATTTACATGCCTGTGTAGTTCTTTATACCAATCGAAGGGCTTAAACAGTTCCTGACGGTTGGCTAAAGCATAATTGAAAACAAGAACAACGCATTATATTGAATAAGTCGTACTTACAAGTATTTTATTATGTAATATTTTAATAGTTCTGGGAATTCGAATCGTCAATGACATGTCTGTTTGGGTTGATTGTATGTATTCCGACATTTTAGATTGTGAAAGCGGAAAGTATGGTGATAATTGTTCATTTGAATGTGGTAGCTGTTCTGGGGACACATGTGATTTTGCGACGGGTATGTGTCAAGATGGGTGCGCAGAGGGATTTAACGGTACTCTCTGTGGAGAAGGTAAGCGGTTTATGTGTAAAAAGTAATGTATGATTTACATTTGATGAACACATCGGAAGAGGTATTAATCGTATAAAGTAATGTCAATTTATAATGAAACTCTCTTTCACAATTTTATATGTATATGTATCATGATCAATATGAGCTAATTTATTGTGCCTGTCAAAATATCCGTAATGATTACGTATAAATAACCGTTCAATTCCCTTTTTTAACTTTACGTTGAATATCTAGCTATTATTGTACGTCAAAGGTTAAGTTAATCTTTCTTTGCGTTATTCTAACAGTGATTATGGTGTTATGTATACCTTTTTACAGCTTGTCCAGAGGGAACTTTCGGAAAGAATTGTATCAACCCGTGTGGACTGTGTTATGATGCCGCCCCATGTAAGTCCGACTTCGGGAAATGCGAAGGGGGTTGTGCACAGGGATATGATCCCCCAACTTGCATTCAGGGTAAGTAAGCAAAACATTGATGACACAGCATTAATGCAATGCAGATCATATCTTTGTCGGTGACACATCTTGTTTTCACCGCCCGCGGTTCAAAATTTAAACATATTCTTGTCCCAAATAATCAAGCCTGATTCGAAAATAATGTTCCTTGAGTAATTCACTATCAAGTAAGTTCACTTATTCCAATCTTAAGAAAAACAATAATGTGTCCAAATATTCTTTGGGTGAACCTTTTACAAATGTGTTGTTCCCTTGTTATATTTTGCCGCCAGGGAGCGGAGCTCATTTCCCTTGCATGTATAGAACAAGATCATTTTTTCAAAAGGTTTTATTGATTCATGTAAGCGATATTGGACCAACATCTTTTTAAATATTCAAAATCCAAATTCGAAAAAAAAACCGAGGTTAACTATATTCACGAACATGCATTTAATATTTTGTACTAATGCAAACTTTATTTAAACAAAAATGGATTGGCTAGTTTAAGTAAAATGTAGTTTACAATACCGGCTATCGAAACGAATTCAAGATCGATTGGCGAACATGTTTTTGGTCATGTTATGTACATTCTATTTAAAGACCATCGTCGGGATTTAACTCGTGTAACATAAACATGTGTTGTTAAAATAAGTCTTTTTTCTAACTTAATTTATCATCGTCATCATCATTGTCATCCGCGGCAGCAGTGGCAGCAGTATCGACAGAAAATCATCATGAGAACCACTGTTATTATAAACATCAACACAATAAAATAGAATTGTTTTTTTTTGTATCAACTCAAAGTGCAGTGCAGGTTTTTTTTAATTAATTGAATTGGACTGAAAGCTAGATAAATGTCAGAATACAGAAGGTACGTTTAGAAAAACTTGATTTGGTTATTAAGTAATCTGTCTACCTCATATTCTAAATTGTTCAGGTTGCACAACATACTTCTGACTACATTTATTTCATGTATGAAAACAAATACACTCATGATTTTGTTATAATGTAATTAAACAACTCTACAAGGATTAGGTCGATACTTAATTAGTATGCTTGCATGTAATGTACAAATAAAGAATGAACAGTTGTAACTTCTTTCCTTTAGTGTCATTGTCCACCAATACAATAACATTAATTCAAGTATTCGTATAAAACTTCAGCTATTTCCGATGAACCGAACAATGTACCTGTTGCACCTATTGTCGGAGCAGCCGCTGGGCTAGTTGTGGTAGTTATAGTAACTATTGTCGTTGTTACAATTCTAAAACGAAGGTAAGTGATGCATAACATAATTGATCATATGTATTTGTTGTTTTATTACGCTGCAAAGCATCAAGTTGTCTTAGCAAACACTTTTTTCACAAATGTATTAGCGCAAAGCACAGTTATGTTAAGGTCGTAGAAATCCTTCCTCATATCTTACACTAATTTTCTTTTTTACTGTAAATCTTTAAAAAAATTGGTGTTTGAAATCAGAATAATGAAATTAATGTACAATATCTAAAAGTATTCCCTATAAAGAAATAAAAAGGATACAGTTCAATAATATTACTTACTTGATGAGGTTTCCAATACTTCTCTTCTTATGATAATATGCACATTTATTCAGAAGCTAAACAAATATATTTCTTTCTTCTAAAAATGGATGTAATTTAAGAAATATTTTATAGTTAAAGGTTGTTAATAAAGATAATAAACATGTAGAGGGACGGGCAAAAAGCAAACAAACACAAACTAACTGAAACAATAATTTCCCTCTGCTTTCTTTGTCTGATGTGTTTGATTTTGAGGAATTGTAGGAATTCCAGGCAATATCATTCCGCTTCTAGGATTATACATTTTAGGATTAAACATGGCTAAACTTTAATTACATTCATAAGAAAGTAAATGAATAGCAAAAAGGTAGAAAAGCAACAACAAAATGGAGGTGGGAAGTGAGGTGAAGGTTACAAAATGGAATCTTTCTCGAAAAAGTGGAACATAAAGAAATAATGCCCTCTGGGGATAGAGGCAGATCAGTGGCTGATGTAAGTCACCTGACCCAGTATATATGTTCATCGTGTTATGTCTAGACAAAAGACAAAGCTCCGTGATTGATTGACACTCGTTAAAATACACACCCGTCGGCGACTTCCATCACGTGACCGGTAGGTGGCTCAGAACAACCAACTATTCCCCACTCAGTTTGGAGTAACCAGTGAAGATCAGGACGTGTCATCAATTACATTAATACTTTTATGTAATCAGAAAAATATATTTTTAACGTTAATTTCTAGAAATAAATTGTCGAGTTAAAAATCGCCTTTTCAAACAAGGTGGATATTTGTGTTTTTGGATGCAATCCTATATTTGTATCTAAAGTATTTTGAAGTAAATGTTTAAATCGTTGCATGCAAGGAATAGATGCACAAGAGTTTCTTTATTTGATTAACAAAACTAACATGAATTTGTTTCAAGTAATTTCATAACTGTCGCTTTAATTCTATAATTCTATAATGTCTTTAATCCATTTAATACAAGTGTCTTGCGGATCCCGGCTCGGCCTTCTTTCTTTCTGACGTTTGACAAAACAAGTCAATGCGACATGCGTCACTGTCTTCTACCAATGGGCTAAGTCTATGTTGAAAAGCAGCCAGTTGCTTGGGAAGATTGTTGTGTGGAGTACTGGTGTGAGAAAACCAGGAAACACATGAGTAGACTGAGAAATTGTTAAAAACGGCGTTAAACCCCAATCAATAATCAATCCTGTGCTTCCTACTTTGAGTAAATGGAAGGTGACACATGGGTTCCTAAAGGCACTCTTGTAACTGAACAAAAATTTAACATCTTAATGAATGACAATAAATTGGTATTTATTAACTCTTTCCCACGAACAAGAAATCTGCAGCAGATGCCTTTGAAAATATCTACTCAAAAATATAGTAAATCTCTATAAATGTAGGTATAATTACCGAAAAAAATTGAAAAATGTGTGGCAAAAGGAGAAATTGCTTGATTTGAGCAATTTCTCCTTTTGTCAAAATGTTTTCAAAAGTAGTCTGCTGCAGATGCGTCAAAATGTGCTTACAGGTTGGAAAGGGTTAATACTTTCTACCAAATATGTATATATTTCTTAAGTAAGTTTAATTGACATATCTTTCTCTACAGGAAAGAAGCCGGGGGTCGAGGAGGTTCGCCCGCAGTAGGACTCAAACTGAACTCACTGGTCACACAATTACAATCAGCCTATAATTTAACAACTGCAGGAAAGTTTGCTGATGCGTTGGACAAGTTTAGAAACATTTTACTCAGTGTACCCTTACTTGTGGTAGAAAATAAACAAGAAATTGCTGAGGTAAGTTTGTTAGTTCTTTTAATCATTTAACAAGTTGGTATAATATCAAGTAAGCATTTAGTTTAAAACTGATTTATTTTACATCAATTGCGAAACAATGATGAAATATGATGAGTTGAGCATAGAGGATATTTTACAAGGAATATGGCGAAATGGTGGAGTACTTGATGTTAATTATAATATAGGTATTTGTTATGTTCAAATTAAAAGTGAAAAACATACTGTGTGCCCAATTACAAAACCATCATTGCTTTTTGGCACACACATATTAACCCTTTCCCTGATACAGATGAAATTTGATGCTACTGAAACAGACAACTTTTGAAAACATTGCATTGCTCACTTTTCTGCAATATTTTCAATGTTTATGGCCATTTTTTTTAGATATGAATAAACTAATAAATCTGTGTTTATCTTTGATGGCAGGCTCAGCAACTGATAGAGATCTGTAGGGAGTATATTGTTGGTTTGGCCATGGAAATCGCTAGGAAAGAGATGCCAAAAGCGACTTTAGACGACCAGAAAAGATTGTGTGAGGTTAGTATAATTATATTATTAATATTTTCTTCTTGATCAGTTTCCCTCATACAACAAATTTGAAGCAGACGACTTTGAAAACATCTTGGCAAAACTAGAAAACATCTCTATAAAGTAGAAAGTATATTGATTGAATAGAGCTGAAAACATTGTGGCAAAATGAGTTAATTTCTTTCTTCTTTTGTCTCAATGTTTTCAAAAGACATCTGCTCTAGAGGTGTCAGAAAGCTTGTTAAAAAAACCTTTTTATAGGTTGCCAACATGTAAGAAATTTTCAGTAAAAGCTAGAGCATGACATTTAAACTGACTAATACATAAAAAGTCAATATTTTTGTTATCAGTGTTGCAATTATACCCTCATTTCACTTTCTGATGTGTTCTCTTGATATCACTCACCTATTCTACACTTACAGTGATCAGTGAAAGATAAATGATATGCTCAAAATTACTTATATCAGTTTAAGAAAATATTTAATTCAATAATTTGTTTAAACCTTATCCTATTTATTCTGTTTCAGATGGCAGCCTATTTTACTCACTGTAAACTACAGCCAGTTCATCTCATTTTAACTCTGCGTACAGCACAAAATCTTTTCTTTAAACTGAAGAATTTAAAAACTGCAGCCTCATTTGCCAGGCGACTGTTAGAACTTGGTCCTAAGCCTGATATTGCAACAACGGTAAGTTTTTTTTGTCTATAATTATAAGCCATCCACCGGAAAAGCCAACCTTTGCCTATTTATGACAAGCATAGGAAAATATCTGCCTGCACATCCACAAAAGTGCAGTCTTATCTTGATATATACACTTTTTTATCCTGGAATGTTGTTTATTTGATATGCCAAAATATTGAGAGACAAATATTGCTGTCACGAAGTCAACATGAAGATAGTTATCTTACACAGTTCTTACATACATCACCTTCCTTTTGCAATGTTGTACACTTAATACACATTCATTATATGGTTTATTTATTTTTCAACAATAAAACTATGCAAGAGAACCTTTTCGTGTTGCTGGTCTATTAAGGGCAGTGTGACACATAGGGATATTTTCTCGGTTGTACATCTGTTACATCACAATTTAACTTCATTTGTTATAGTGATTGATAATAGGACGGCGACACATGTGCTTCTTTTAAAATTCTTGTCTTTGAAATATTTTAGATGAATTTCTAGATTATTAATTGGAAATATATAACCGGGCAATTAGATTTATTTTAAAGTAACATAAAGAAGAAATGGTTCATAAAATTAAGCATTATGGAATTTATTCAGAATGCCATAACATTTTACGTTTTGTTTAGTCAATTTATATTTGTAAACATCTTTGAGAAGATTGAAACAAATAGAATATTGATGGAAAGACAAAGTAGAAAACATGTTTTGGATGGATCATGTGCTGTAATTTTTCGAAGTTTTTTTTAGAAGAGGCATCGAAACTACTTATCTATTTGTTCTATATGGTAAAAGGTGATTTTTGCTTGTAAAAACCTTGTAAATGTTTGTTTGTATTTTAGGCGCGAAAGATACTCGCTGCATGTGAGAAGAATCCAGTAGATGAACACCAACTTAAATACGATGAACACAATCCATTTGATATTTGTGCAGCCAGCTATACTCCCATATACAAGTAGGTTCTCATCATCATCTTATCAAGATTATGAGTCATGCCACACAGAAAACAGACATACAAAAATCAATGATAATTAAGATAACAAACATTGCTTTCATGCTGATACTGACATCATTATGCTACACTGCAAGCTTGAAAAATGTTAAAAGCATATTTCTCAAACATGTAGACATGATTAGACTATACTGGTAAAATATTGATCTGGATTTGTTCTGATCTCAAAGGTTTTAAATTCTGAATCTCCTGTGTTATCAGTCATGCTTTAACCCTTTCCCACATGCAACAAATTGGCAGCACATGACTTTTGAACATATGAAATTCTCTATGGACTTATTAAGTAAAAATACACCATAGGCTTGAAAAGATTGTGGCAAAAGGAGAAATTTCCAATTATGACAATGTTTTCAAAAGCATGCTGCTGCAGAGGCTTCAGAAAGTGTCCTTATGTAGGAAAGTGCTATTATAAATGTATGAAAAAGTTATGGTCATTTCTGCAAATTTAAGAATTTAGTTTTGATACAGATTTTAAATTGTTGTCTGAAAAAGAGACGGAGCTTGTTTAACTAATTCATCTTTTTCAACTGTACTACTGTTAAAAACAGCATAAAACTCTAATTAATCAAGTCAAACCAGATCCAAGTCAACGCTGTAACTAATAATATCATATAGGTTCTTTTTGTACCAACTTATTTCCCAAATTATTTTGTTAATTTCAGAGGTAAACCTGTTGTAAAGTGCCCATTAAGTGGAGCCTGTTATCTACCCGAGTTCAAAGGTCAAGTGTGTCGAGTCACTAAGGTACGGGGTTTTTTTCAAGCAAGTTTCTCATCTGTCACTTGTCCATGTTGTGGCCAGGGAAGTAACTCAATAAATTGTTCAACGTAAGGTATCATCTGAAATTTTAGAAGTTAATTATACCCCCAGATACATAGTATATGGGGGCTATATAGGAGTCACGCTTGATGGTCCGTCGGTCCGTCGGTCCGTCGGTCTGTAGACATTTCTTGTGATCACTATTTCTCAGCAACCCTTGATCAGAAT
>JAUELF010258873.1:0-11458 GCA_031471495.1 Clinocardium nuttallii
CAAATCGGCCGCAGACGACTTTGATATCATACTGTCACAAAAACCTGAGAAATCGCCATAGAAGATAGCTTAATTATTAAATAAAGTTGAAATCATTGTGGCCAAAGGAGAACTTGCTCATCATGAGCAATTTCAACTTTGGCCACAATGTTTTTGAAAGAAGTCTGCTGCTATTGCGTCAAAGTGCGACTGCACTGTTTGGAAAGAGTTATATTACATTGCAAGTGATTTGAAATCTTGATGTAGAACTTGCCATAGTCTCAAAACTGGTTTTTGAAGTATTACCTCCTTGCTCATCCAATTAGTCAACTTTTCCAAAGCAAACTATTGTCCATTTATATCAATAGTGAAGAATCGATCATACCTAAAATGCTGTTAGTTATTTTAGAACTGTTACTGCTTGTAAATGGCTTATCAGAAGGGACTTTGATAATATCTTGTTTAAACTTTTCCCTAATAAAAAAAATGTAAAGCAGACAACTTTGGAAACATCTAGGCAAATAAATGGGAATACATGAACTCTGTCATTTTAAGATGTATAAAGGATACATCATGAGGGAATATGGTTTTTGATGTTAAGAAATGATTATAGTTTGTGTATGCATAATATCTATATTAATCAGATTTTGTATTCATTTATCAAATATAATTGAAACAATTTTTTTTATATTTTAAAACTATTTCAGCAATTAAATATTAAAATCTTAAAAGCATAGTCTATTCGTCCATGGGAAATATTTCTTATATAGAAATAACAAAAAATTATGCCCCTGATTATGTCTTTAAGTTGTTGTTAAATTAAGTATTATTTGTTGTTACATGTATGATTTTAATTGGAAACGAAAGCATTTGAATCTGATTACTTCTTGTTTATTTCATCAGTCACTGACAGCCTAAGGTTGAATTGAATTTTAAGCAGCCCCTTTGAGGCGTAGATATATACAAATATGTAATTGTGAGAATCAGCAATAATTGGTGCATATGTGAATTAAAGTGCTATAGAGTAGTTTATTATACCTCACATGACTTTGTAATGTTAAATTCTCATGTATTCATTATGGGCAATTTCTTACTGTCTCGTGCTAACAGTACGTTTTTGACCGGTTAACAGTATACTGTTACATGGCATGCATGTGAATGATGTCATTTCAAACAATAACGTCACCATTTAGACGTGCGTGCCATGTAACAGTATACTGTTCATATGTGGTGTTATATTGTAGTACCCATGTTCACCTCAAAATAAGGGTACAGAATAAATTGAATAAACTTGTAATTTTTTTTGGTATAATAAAATAAATATCGCATGGCTTCCAGTGTTACAGTACATATTGTCAACATTCTGGTAAATACTGTTAACCTCGGCTTCGCCTCGGGTAGCAATATCTTCCTCATGTTGACAATACATGTATGTACTGTCACACTGGAAGCCATGCAATATTTATATATTCCCATAATATCAGAGTGATACTTTTTTAATATATTTACAGCAACAACTCTCATTTAACAAAAACCTAACCACTTTATTTTAATCCATTCCCACCATGTTAACCTTTCTCCAATACAAACCACCTGCTGCCTCTTTAACGGACATGGTTTGAAAACATTATGGGACAAGAAAGAGAACTCAAAACAATTCACAATACCCCACCAGGGAGTGGAGGTGTCAAATGTATTTAGTGTGGCAACACAATCATAATGAAACCAGCAATAAGTACAATGATATCATTTTAATAATCATGTTTTAACTATGGGGAAGGCCTGGTTAAAGCATATCCCATGAAAAAGGTTTATAATACTTTTTATGATAAAAATGACACATAAGAAGCTATGGCATAAGAGACGATTTCAGGCACGTTTTTACAATGATCAACAAAAGGTGAACCTACGGTACATACAAAATCACAATTTTTTTAATAGTCTTTTCATTTTGACATCCCAAGATGCATCAGCTTTCTGTATGGTTTTGGACCTCCCCATCGGCCACTGGAATAAAAAATATTTCAACATGTTATTCTATTTATTATAAGAGACTTCTGGCATACATTGTGCATTTGTAACAGACTTCTTGAAAATATTCAGGCAAAAGGAGAACTTTTTCATCGCGAGTAATTTCTTCTTAAGAAACATTGTTTTCAACTCCATTCAATGATTATACATTACATTTATAGAGTTTTCATATTCATACCAAAGTTGTTGTTTGTAGAAAAGGGTTAAATTGGATGATTTTAAAGTCCTTTTTTTGTACAAAGCAAACACACATCGTGAGAACCGAAGACAAATAATGTTTATGTACATTTATATCAAAATCAGACATTCATTTTCTAAGGAAATATTTTCTAGTCCCTGGTAATATCAAAGAAAATTGTTTGGAATGAAATCTATAAATGATTCCCCAAGAATGATAAATGCCCAATTACAGCTTTGTTTACCAAAATTAATTAGCATAACCGGCGGGAAAAAATCATATGACTAACTAGTCAAGATTTCATTGGATGAAATGAGAAATTGGGTGAATGACGTTGCCCGATATTTTCATTCAATGCTGATAACCGATTTCTAATCCTCAAAGTAGGGAACCATGATTAGCATTGCACAATCATCAAAATGGCGGCTATGTTGCGATCGTTGCGAGTAATACCGCAACACATGAATTTTGTCTCTCATTGTTTTTGAGTGAGGAATGAATGTTTATGCTCTGGATCGCAGCAGGACCAGAGAGACACCGAAACAACAAAATTAACGACAATGTATTTAATTTTATTTTTACCTTTTTGCCTAAAAAAAGATTAGGGTCGGTTGGGTTACCGGAAACACAGGTTTCTTTTGGGGGCCTTAAAGAAAAAACTGCCCTGCTCCCTGGCAACCAATCAACATGGTTTGAAAAAAATCAGAGAGAGGGACACCCAAGAAATATTATTACAAAATGATATAAAAATCTGTCAAGATTTTATTTTTCGTTTGCTATGGAAACCAAAATTTGCATGGATCAAAAAAGAATTTAATTTGTTTGTGTGAGAACATTGAGAAGATAACTTCTGTGAAGTCTCATCCCAATTTACCCACTGGTTACATAGGAGAAGATTTTGACAGACAGGACAAAATTTTAATGGCAACCATAATAACTAGCCTATCTCAAAATAGGCAATTTCAAGGAACATTTACTTTCTGAAAATAATCTTCAGAATTGTTTGATAACTTTACTTTCAATCTTTCAGATGTTTAATTTATTCCTTTAGATATTTTGAAAGCAGACGACTCTGAGAACAGCCTATTAGGTAAACAGTTTATTGTTTCCCTGATGTGAATTTTAAGAACGGTCTGCTTTGAAAACAAATGTTACAATTAAAAGTATGATATCGATCGACAGATGAACAAATTGTGGGAAAAAGAGGTGCTTAAAAGAGCAATTTGAAAAACATCTTCAACTATGGCCTCAAAGGTCATCTGTATCAAGGAAAGGATTGAGTATAACAAAAACTTACCCTAACAACATTGACCAATAGATTTGTGGCATTATATCTTTCTTCATGTGATACATGGTTCTGCGCCTTTTACCTTGATTGATTGGAAAGGTTTCCAATGGCTGACCATCAAAATCAAACTCAGCCAGGATACAAGATGAATACCCTGTGATCAGGGGGCAAGATGTGTAACCATCATACTGAAAGTACAAGAGGAATAAGGACATGTATGATAAACCCTTTCCCATATGAAGATGATTTCTGATGCCTCTGCAGCAGAAAACTTTTGAAAAAATTGTGGCAAGAGGTTAATTGCTCATGATGATCAATTGTTCTTTTCGCCATAATGTTTTTAATCCTATTCAATGATTATAAGTTCATATTTAGAGATTTTTCATATTTTTGCATAGATGTTTTATGTGTTCAATGATGTCTGCTACTGAATTGTTGTATGTGGGAAAGGGCTAACGGGTTGTAATTGTAACAATTAAAGTGATGTTGTTTAACCCTTTACCTCATATAGACGCTTTCTGAGGCCTATGCAGCAGACGGCTTTTTGAAAACATAGTGACAAAAGAAGAAATTGCACAAAACGTGCAATTTCTCCTTTTGCCACAATGTTTTTTCCACTTTTTGATATAAAATACGTTCAAAGTCGTCTGCTGCAGAATTGTCGTATGAGGAAATGGGTTGACCCGCGTTTTAACACTATTTCAGTCATATCACAGCGGCCAGGTCACTTTCCCATGTGTTTTAACACTATTTCAGTCATATCACAGCGGCCAGGTCACTTTCCCATGTGTTTTTACTGGCTTTCTCAGACCAGGCCTCCATACAGTTGTCTTTAACAAGCAATTGGCTGCTTTCCTACATGTATGATAAAGGATATGGCAGTCCGCGGGAACTGATCCGGCCGACGCATTCCGTCTTAGGAGGATAGATGTATAGAGTAGTGATTCCGGAAACAGAAAATCCACAAGAGGCGAAAAAGTGTCTATCCGTGTACGCCTGTGTGGCATGCTTATGCTGATCCGGGTCGATACTTTACTCAGAGTCCAAAATGTACATTTTCTCACGAGATGGCCTACACATTGATTATTGCCAAACTACGCCCCTGATAACTTATTCCACATCACAGGGGATTATAACACGGGAATTCGTCAGGATACGGGTTAACATTTCAAACTTGCAGGCGAATGTTTATGATTATGTCCAACGAACGACTTTTGAAATCATTGTGGCAAAAGGGGAATGTGTTCATACTGAGCAATTTCTTCTTTTGCCAAAATGATTTTACCTTTATAAGATAAATTAATTTTCATTTTCTAGAGTTTCCCTCAATTTGCAGATTATTTCTCCTGTAGATGTGGAGTGAGTGGGTTACGATAAAGACTGGTTGTTGATTTTGTTTTATTGTTTTATTGGGGTTTTACGCCGTTTTCAACATTATTTCAGATATATAACGGCGACAATTCACTTATTCAGGATTCCTGGGTAATCAAACCAGTACTAATCTAGAAAATGTGCCTTGCTCACGGGCATTGCACCATGACCGTCTGGGAATCGAAAACCCGCTTGATGAAGATAGATCCCGAAATTTAATAACACCGACCTTCTATTTTGGACCGGGGAATACTGCGCGGCTTGACTCCGGAATAATCACACTTTGTCTCGGTGTCCCGTTTTTTACATCGAACTGAAAGAGAGGGTAACAAAGGTTTATTTATTGATTGACTGATTTGGGCTTAACGTCATTTTCAATAATTATTCAGTCATATCACGGCGGCCAGTTCACTTACTCATGTGTTTCCTAGCTTTCTCACACAAGTACTCCACATGACATACTTTCCAAGCAACTTGCTGCTTTTTCACATTAGACTGTTAGCCCATTGGTGAAAGACGAATTACACTTGTTACAGTTTCTTTTGTCAAACGTCGGGAAATATGTTGGCCGCGCTGGGATTCGAACTCACAACCCATTGAGTGACAGTCTGCATCGCTACCGACTGAGACACCGGTAACAAAGGTATCACGCGTTCGAAAACATTGTCGGTAAATGAGAGAGTACTCATATTTTCATATATAGTCAATAATAATACTTTCATTTATTAAGGTGAATATTTGGTCTAGATTGATTTTGTCAAGATTTCTTCTAGCTAAGGAGCATTTTGCTTGTTCTAAAATCATTATTTTATCTTCTGACCCTATGTTGTGGATTTTTGGAGTACCCACAACATAGGGTTTGGTTGATTAATAAGAGAGATATTGGAGGGGAAAAGAGCTGTAAATTCCTCATCTAGAGCACTGTAATGTTCGTAAGGACAGATAGTTGTATGTGAGTGTGGTGTTTTATGTCGATTTCTAAAGTATTTGAGTTTTAATAATAGCATCGCGTTCCGGATAAATATGTCAATTACTGCCGTCATATTTATTCTGACAAATCTTAGCGCCAATGTGAAAAGTCAAAAGTACCATTCCAAATTATTTTTTTCGACCCAAATTGGAATCAAAATATTATTTCCAAAACTCGAAAAAGAAGGTCTAGTTAGCATATTGGGGAAAGAAAAGACCATTTAATTATGTGTCTGTTTTATCGAGGTTTAACCCGGTAAACCTGATAACCCGGTTCAAATTCCCCGACAATAACCACGCTGCCACGGCGGATTCCTATGTTCAATTTATAAATATGTCACTTACTAGGTCCGCACAGAAGACTGTAACTGAAAGAACAATTTTTCACGTGAAAATTGATTGTGGAGTTCCTATATATGGCAGCAATACAGCTCCTATTCCCTTTGAGTTGATTAATGTGTTCAAGGTGCTCCCCACTGTCCTCACTGTCCCTTATTTCGAAAATCTCGCCGAACAGAGACATTCTGCTGCCGTTATTGTCTTTTGCAAAACAAGCACACGTTCCCTGTAACACAAATGCAATACTAGTAGTCATTGTGATAAAAAAAAGTACAGTGCCAAATTGACAGTGTACTTTTGTATATGATCATGTTGTACAATTGTAATACCATTGCAGATATCCAGATAAGGAAGGTTTACAGCTTTTTTCTCAACATTATCCAGCTTATTATCCAGCTAAACCCTATGATGTGAGTACGGTTGTTTTGAGTACCCACAACATGGGTGACCAATTTCTCTATTTTGTCACAATGTTTTCAATTCTCCTCTGTGACTGCAATTGTGATATTATATAAAAAACGTGTTTTTTATATTTTTGAACAGATTTGAGAAAAAAAAAGGGAAAACAAATGCTAAAAATTATTAATAACTTTACCTTCAATTATAGAGAGATTCAAAGTCTTTGCCTACATGTTTTTAAAGTCGTCCATCGCAGACTTGTTGTATGGTTTATTGTGCCAAGACGGGGAAATATCCTGTGAGTTGAGTTTTTAAAGTCGTCCATCGCAGACTTGTTGTATGGTTTATTGTGCCAAGACGGGGATTACCCTGTGAGTATGAGTTTTTAAAGTCGTCCATCGCAGACTTGTTGTATGGTTTATTGTACCAAGACGGGAAAATATCCTGTGAGTATGAGTTTCGGCTCAATAGAAGTACTTACCTCTGTTGAGTTGTAACCGATGATTGACACTTTAGGGTTCCCACGGAAATTCAGACAGTAGCGAATACAGGTTGTAAGTGTGGTTGTGGACGAATTCGTGCTCTCCGTGACCAGCAGCTGTTGCAGATCGTCTGTGAACATAAATGTTGAAGACAACTGGTTTTATCATAACTTGCACTCCAAGAGTGGCATAAAGCAGTGACATAAATAGCATATGTAACTTGTTACATAACTAGCCGAATCACAGCACGTGTGCTGTTTTTGTATTCATACGTGCGTAGTGTGACGTCACTTTAAATGACAGGATATTCTTTACAATTGTTCTGAATTTCGGTATTTATTAAAAAATATTGTTGAAAGAGATTACATCTCGATAAATGATTTATTATAAGTGCCTTGTTGCTAATGTTATATAAAATCAAAAGGTTATTGATAGGGACTACTGTTTACAGTGGAAGTATGCATTATAACTTCGGGATGAACTTCGGTCATTGTGGAAAGGTCTGTCTATCTAAAGATTGAAAACAATCTATTGATGGTGTTATGTGATAAATAGAAACTACATTCGTGCTTATTTGTTATTGGTTTTTTTTTGAACAATAACAAATACGCATTCATGTAAGATCCTCTATTTATTGTAATGTTACACTTTCCCACATACAGCAAATCTCCAGCAGACGTGTGTGATAACATATAGGCAAACATCTCTTTAAAAGAATGTATACTTATTGAAAAGAGTTGAAATCATTGTAGCGAAAAGAGAAAGTGCTCATTATGAACAATTTCTCCTTTTACCACATTTTTTTTCTCTCTCTCTAAAAGCCATCTGCTGCAGAGGTATCAGAAAGCGTTTTTACATGGGAAAGGATTAGACAGATTGATACTTTTTCGGCATTCATCTTGAAATGAACACGAATTTAAACTAACAGCTTATTATGCCAAAACAACTGCGTTATAAATGATTTGTGTTGAGAAAAAATGCGGTCTTGTCGTTTCAAGCGCACAGTGAAGACTCGTGTGGGCCACTCCATACACACATTTTATCATATTCTTCAATGGTAGCTCACATTAGGAAGAGTGTTGTGTTCTCCAATAAAATCAAAGATTTAAATCATTAAATAGGCGTATGCAGCTTCAAAATACGAAAACACGAAATCGGCGTCAATGTATGTGGCCGATAATTTAAATGATCATATCATATCATATCTGTAAACCGGATGTTTGTGTCACGAACTCCCTTTGCCAGGGTCAAAGAAGGGAGCGTACCGCTGACACCTACAATCCCGCCTCTGAGACATTAGCGAACTGTGTTGATATCAGATCAACCTCTTGGCAAGTCAGTCGTAAAGGATGAAATTAGTTTTTGGAAAATCGTTATATATTTGGATCTTATATCACTGATGCCTAGTCCGATATTTCTCGATACTTGTCTTAAACCCTTTTCCACATATAACACTTCTGCAGACGGGCATTGAAAACCAAACGGACCAAATAGTGAAGCTAAAATATTGAAAATAGTTGAAAGCATTGTTGTCAAATGTACTTTTCTTCATCAGAAGCATTATTTTCCATTTGCTAAAGTCCTTCCGGAAGTCTTCCGATGCAGATGCGCTCACTTATTGTTAAGGGCAGGTAAGTTTAATTTACAACAGTATTTCAGCTATACCACGGCAGCCAGTTCACCTTATAGCACCAGTTCTACACACAACACGATAACCAAGCAACTGGCTACAGATCCAACGCGAGTGTTTTAGCTAATAAGAGAAACGGCTTAACACAAAAAGGATAAAAAAATGCCCTTTGTCATAGCTATCTTACCGTCAATTGGGGATGTAATATAGGAATCAGTCCAGAAGAAGACATTGGGGTTTGTTGATATACATCTGAGCAGCTCCTCGTATGCGAACATACAGTGGTGGTAGCTGACGAGAAAATCCGGAGAACACTGTTGTATCTTACGTATTGGCGCTACACCGAACTCAATGGGCCATTGTGAGTTGATCACTTTATGTCCATCGGTTTCATCTTGAGCTAGTAATATACAGTTCAATTCAATTCAATTCAATGTTGTTATTCAAGTAGTAATGCCTCTTGCCCATAAACATAAACATTAACATTAAATACAATAATAACACAAATATTGTTGATGGAAAGCATCAAAGACGCCGCGCATGATTTTAAAGCATGACTTAATGGAAGCAGATGGAGTTCAATACATTTAAATAATTTGTGCAAACAGACAGGGTCTAATTATTTTAAACCAGACGGCCAGATGTCCCTTTATTTTAAACCAGAAGGCCAAGATGTGCCTTTATTTTAAATCAGAAGGCCAAGATGTCCCTTTATTTTAAATCAGAAGGCCAAGATGTCCCTTTATTTTAAATCAGAAGGCCAATATGTGCCTTTATTGCTCACATTGCTATCATAGTCTATAATAAAAGGTTATCAAGAGCAGCGAGGGTCAATTGTGACGTAAGGATTAGACATTGCATATGCTAAGATCTATGTGAAATTCAGCATGTCCCTTTATTTTAAATCAGAAGGCCAAGATGTCCCTTTATTTTAAATCAGAAGGCCAAGATGTCCCTTTATTCTAAACCAGAAGGCCAATATGTGCCTTTATTTTAAACCAGAAGGCCAATATGTGCCTTTATTGCTCACCTTGCTATCATAGTCTATAATAAAAGGTTATCAAGAGCAGCGAGGGTCAATTTTGACGTAAGGATTTGACATTGCATATGCTAAGATCTATGTGAAATTCAGCATTTGAAGTTTAGTCGTGAAGCGACAAGTTTAGTCCCTGAAACCATTTGGTTTACAGTTTGCTTACATTGACTGCAACTATAACGTGTCATATAAGCTGAAGTTTCTTAATTTTTACGAATAAACGGTTTTGAATCTGCTCTAACTAGGTCAATTAGATAAAGAAAATCATGGGTGCTGAAATGTTAACAGAAACTAACTTAAGGTGTAATGCCTCTAGTTATAAGTTAAGTGTGACACAATATTTGGAAGGAGAAAGGAAAGTCTATTCCCCTTTCAATTTAGCAGAGGTATGATCACAAAAACGGGAGTATATAAACAACAAATGCAAAGTAATTCTAACAAGTTGAAAGATATTTATTATCAAAATTGAGCATTTATGAAATTAAAAAAAATATCACATGTAAAGTCAACATAGAGCAAGAATACAATGTTCTGAATGAACAAACGGTATGGGGAGGAACGTTTTAAGTTTAGAAATACAACATAATTTTATAATTAGGGCCGTTAAACAATTCAAAAGAAACGTGGCCTAGGAAGTTGTGGAAACGTGAACTTTTTTTCTGAGCTTTGGTGAATCGGGTCGTCAGACCAGTAAACCAATTTGTTAAAAAAGCGTGGCTTTTGAGCTATGGAAAGTTATTGAATACCCATTCAATGTGTCTAAAGTTTTGTCAAAATGGTAAGTTGTGGAAACGTGAACTTTTTTTCTGAGCGTTGATGAATCGGGTCGT
This sequence comes from Clinocardium nuttallii, assembly GCA_031471495.1. Lineage (NCBI taxonomy): Eukaryota > Metazoa > Mollusca > Bivalvia > Cardiida > Cardiidae > Clinocardium > Clinocardium nuttallii. The sequence continues at coordinate 10,533 of JAUELF010258873.1, forward strand.
CAGACCAGTAAACCAATTTGTTAAAAAAGCGTAGCTTATGAGCTATGGAAAAGTTATTGAATACCAATTAAATGTGTCTAAAGTTTTGTCAAAACGGTAAAGGGCATACGTATAGTGTATCTTGTTGTTCCTTAAATTAGTTAATACAATTTGTACAACATTAAAACCTATTCAATACTGACACTGCGTTTCTACGCGGCGTCAGACCCAATTGGAATGAGATCAATTACAGAAACAGTTTCGTAAATTCTTTAATACTGAACCAGTGATATGATAATAAACATACAAGTTAGCTACACAGTGTATGCAGATATAATTCGGGCATAATATGGTGTTAAAAGTTCGATACCCTTAGATCAAATTATTTTGAGTTCATCAATTCAAACCATTCATTTAAGAAGTATACCGTATTTGTTTTACAGCATAATTAGGCTCTCTTTGAATATGTAAAGGGGGCAATAATTCTGTTGCATGATTCCCATCACCAAACAGTTGCAATGTTGCTTAACCAGTTTATACCATGTAAGGCGAAAATTATCTTTGGCCCAAATAGTGTATGTCCGTTACATTTCCATAATGCTTCCCATTTTACGACGTTTCCTTTCGCTAGCAAGCCTGAACAAAACCATACATTCGGTTGTTTTTTGTTCGGTTATTACAGTTATTCCGGAGACGGCAACATTGCCAGTACGCCTAGGTGGCAATCAAGAAACATGAAGGCTGGTGCGGGACTTTAACGGCCACAAAGTCCCGAATGTTGGTTTTCGTGTGATACGGCTACCGGTAGCTCGATTAAAACATGGGGCCTCTGGTTCAAATAACAATATATACATATTAATATAATTAAGAGCCCGGCCGGGTAGCTCAATAGGTAGCGTATCTGACTCGTGATCTGGTGGTCACGGGTTTGATACCCGGTTGCGGCG
>JAUELF010258882.1:0-11457 GCA_031471495.1 Clinocardium nuttallii
GGACTCGAATGCATGAACAACTTACATGCATTATAGGTTTCTAAGAGTGTTCTCGTGTATGTCTCCAGGAATTAAATAGCTTTGGCAGCATCAGAGCAGGCGAGGGATAAACGATGGGCAACACAGTATATATGGGTTAGATGTGGTTAATCTTTGGAGAATAAGACGCAAACTCCACTAATTCTTCCAAACATAACTAAGGCTCCATCACTACAAACACCTACACGTTTAGCTATTTCGAGACCAAACCTTTTGAAAACCTGTTCAATCTCTATAGATGGTGTTATCTGTTCCGTCTGAAATTCTTACATTCCCAACAAGCTCAGTTTTTATATTTCCATCACACAAATATCTGTTTTCATACATTACCAGTTTCTTATGTATTGATTCTTCTGTTATTTCGTCAACAATTATGCCAAAATAGTCTGATTTACATAATCTGTCTTTTAATTCCTGTTCGATCACATGTAGTAAGCTATTCTGGACATCTTCAATTGTGTCATTATGAATAACACAGACCCTGTCACTGATTCCACTCAATTATCTTAAAAAAATCATCTGTGCATTTACTGCTGAATTTGGCTGCAGTTCTTTGGCGACTTCTTATTGGCATGGTAGAGGGGTATGCCTTTATAGTAAATTGTTCTTCCATCTGTAGAAACTTGTGATTCAAACTCTACCTCAAAGAGACCTTTCATAGTTATGTATCAACTAAGACGACCAAGAGCACCTCTTCTAAGGGAAACAAGCTCACTAAAGTATATCGATCCCATCTGCAGCTGTTTGCAGAGTTGACCAACCACATATAGAGCATCAGACAAAATGGCTGTGAAGGCTGGAAACTGGTAGTGTAATACTTCTTTCAATAGACCTTCAGCTACAGTATTCTTCCTCTCACTGGACTCAAGATAGGCAACTACAGAAGTATAACATTTGTGTACAGCCTTCACTGTATTTTCCATTGCCAGCCATTTTATACTCATTGGATATTTCATTTTCAATTTGGGTTCTTCCATCACTTCGTGTAAGGACTCGAATGCATGAACCACTTACATGGATGAACAGGTTTTTAAGAGTGGTATGTCTTCAGGAATTAAATATCTTTGGCAGCATCAGAACAGGCGATGGGTAAACAATGGGCAACACAGTGTATAAAGGTTAGATGTGGCGAATCTTTGTACAATAAAACGCTAACTCTTATGTATTGATAAACCTGTACTTTCGTCAACAATTATGCCAATCAGTCATTTTATTCCTGTTCTATCACATGTAGTAAGCTATTCTGGACATCTTTAAGTGTGTCATTGTGAATATCACAGTTTCCACTCAATCTTAAAAGTATAATCTGTGACATTACTGCTGAGTTTGGCTTGAGTTGTTTTGCGACAAAGTATGTAGCACGGGAAAGGTGTAGTTCTGCATCTTTAACAGGGACTTTTAATGTGTGTAATACTAATGAAGGGTTTTCTGTGTTAGACACTTAATTGTTCTGGTATGTCGTACAGTTGTCTTCGCATGTTGCCTGCCAGAAATATTATCCGTGATTATCGATACATGTATATGTTTTTTCATTGTAAATGTGTACCGTCAGTTCTATATAATATAATAATTTATGTTAACCTCCCTATTAACCTTTCTGTTATTGGTATAAGCTGTTCGTGCATGCAGTTCTAAGATATATGCACTGCACACCACACATGAAATCATGACAGGCAGAGTTATGATAAGGTGTCCTGTTTATAAATGCTTATCATTTATGCATAAAAACAATTGGTCACTGACTTGCATATGTTGACAAAAAATAGATCATTCAAATCACTTCTTTCCTTGTCAAACAAACACATTGTTACCTATGGTTTCAGAAAACAAATTACATGGATTTTAATTAGTTGAATTAAGAGATAAAAGTCACTTTAACTGAACCATAATACACCAAGTATGTTATATTACAACAAAGGATTTAATTTAAGTTTAAGGTCTTGTTTACCACTGATATTTGCTCAATGTTTCACGGTCTTCATGCTCGCTGTGTCTTAATACCGGTGCGTCAAAATCGTGATGATAATGTTATAACACCTGACAAATGGTATGATTATCTCAAAAGTTTATTTACTGTTAACGAAAATAACAACAATGTGCATACTAATGATGATATTTTTCAGTATACACCTTTTGATTCAAGCAGTTTAAATGCACCAATTTCTAATCAGGAAATAATTGAAAGTATACGTCATTTAAAATTGTATAAGGGAGATAACCATCCATTTTCGAAACGAAATTCCTTTGAGAAGTGATCTCCCTTGATAATTCTTTTTAAATTGCATGTAAAAAGACTTGTTTTATCTGTATTCTTGTTTTTTTAGTTATCATCGATTTTGGGTTGTTTTTATCATTATGATAAAGCAGCACTGATTTAATACATGATAAACCAGGTCACGAAACCATAAAACTCTCATAAACGTTTTATTTACTCAGATATGAACTCTATGCTTCAAATAAGACTTATAATGTTCAATATCGAGAATTAAATCAGATAATTGAGTACTGTTTTACAGTTGTGGAGCCAGGTTTGAACTGTACGTATGTATGGACTTATTTCAAAGAGTTTATCATTGCACTGTACGTATGTATGGGCGTATTTCAAAGTGTTTATCACTGAACTATACGTATGTATGGGCTTATTACAAAGTGTTTATCATTGAACTGTACGTATGTATGGGCTTATTACAAAAGTGTTATCATTGAACTGTACGTATGTATGGGCCTATTTCTAAGTGTTTATCATTGAACTGTACGTATGTATAGGCCTATTTCTAAGTGTTTATCATTGAACTGTACGTATGTATGGGCTTATTTCAATTTTTTTATCATTGTTCTGTATGTATGTATGGGCTTATAACAAAGTGTTTATCGTTGAACTGTACGTATGTATAGGCTTATTACAAAGTGTTTATCATTGAATTGTACGTATGTATCGGCTTATTACAAGGTGTTTATCATTGAATTGTACGTATGTATGGACTTTTTACAAAGTGTTTATCATTGAACTGTACGTATGTATGGGCTTATTACAAAGTGTTTATCATTGAACTGTACGTATATATGGGCTTATTACAAAATGTTTATCACTGAATTGTACGTATATATGGGCTTATTACAAAGTGTTTATCACTGAACTATACGTATGTGTGGGTGTATTTTAAAGTGTTTATCACTGAATTATACGTATGTATGGACTTATTTCTAAGTGTTTATCATTGCACTGTACGTGTATGGGTGTATTTCAAAGTGTTCACCAATGAACTGTACGGGTATGGACTTATTTCAAAGTGTTCATCAATGAACTGTACGGGTGTATGGGTGTATTTCAAAGTGTTCCTCATGAACTGTATGTGTGTATGGGTGTATTTCAAAGTGTTTATCATTGAACTGTATGTATGTATGGGCTTATTTCAAAGTGTTTATCACTGAATTGTACGTATCTATGGGCTTATTACAAAGTGTTTATCAATGAACTCTACGTATGTATGGGCATATTTCAAAGTGTTTATCATTGGAAAAGAAAACTCTTTCTTGCAAATGACAAACCTGCAGTAGACAACTTTGAAAATATCCTCGTAAGCATATGGACAATTTTTATGAATGAGTGTATAATGTTTTGAAAGGCTTGAAAAACATTGTGCCGAAAGGAGAAATTGCTCATAATGAGCAATTCATACTTTTACCACAATAATTCGTCGTTTACTGCAGGTGCGTCAAAATAAATATGTGGTAAAGGGTTAAAAGCTGAACATGAATTAACCGAATGCCAGCACGCACATGATAAGTTTTTACACAATAAATTCTCGATCGGACATATTGCGCATTTAAAGATTATTTTAAAAGCCTCACAGTGCAATGCCAATGATCTATAACTCATCCTTTCAATGACGCTCCAGCTAAAAACAAAATCCGCTGTTATCAACACATGTTCAGTTATAAATCGGTCAATTCACCTACTCTTGCACTTCATGGCTTTCTCATACTAGTACCATTTGCAACTGGCTGATTATCTAAATAGACTGTTAGCCTATTGGTGGAAGAGCGGGGACGCTTGTCAAACGGCGTAAAGAATGTTGGACGGGCGGATGTTCGAATTCACCACCCTTGGACTGTCAGCTCACGTCACTATATCGTCGAAGCTACCGGAGCTCAGGTATAATTATGGGACAATTGCGGAGTCAGATCAACCTGCGTACCTGCTCTTTTTTTTTATTATTATTGATGCTGCACTATAAGTACTAGTAAAATGTCTAATAAACGTTTTGCACTTGGGCAAGATAAAATGGAAATCGAGTCCGATCTTGATCTTCTGTCACCGTAAATGTAAGTGTATGTTTAAATGGTGCCACCTTCAACATACACTTACATTTTAATGCGTTACTCTGGTAACCAATACTAAGTAGACCAGTTGATCCTTTTATTTCGACACAAGCGTAGTCAATCGTAATGCTTAGTATGTTGACATCATGAATACGGGAATGTTGGATTGTTTTGGAACACGATTGATCTGTTCATATATACTTATCAACCTGAACACGTACATCCACGATGAGCTGCGTCTTGATATTTGGGGTCCACTGAGTACAGTGTAGACTCAGACGAGCATGTACATACGCATAATTTCACCAGAGCCTTTACCTTCCGCCTACTTATAATATAGTCATATGTGTATCTTTTGAGAGAACCTAGAACTTAAGACCCTTTTTTTTAAACCAATTTATATTATGAGCCGTCCCGCGAGAAAACCAACTTTATGGACTGTGCGCAATATATCCATCCATATCAGCCTGCACAATTCGCGCAGGCTGATCCGGGAAGACACATTCCGTCTCAGGGGTTTAGGGGTATAGAGTAATGATTCCTGAAACAGAAAATTCACCGGATGCGAAACATGTCTGTCCGGGTTAGCCTGCGCGGCATGCTTTATATACCCGGGTATATAGCAGAGCCCACAATGTTGGTTTTCTCGCGGAACGGCTCTTATGAAGTAACGAAGAGTTGTTAATATAAGAAACTAAATCGGTAAACGCGGCTTCGATTTATTCAAATGAATGTTGGTGGTTTTCCGTTGTACGACTGTCCCTTGATTCAATACGGGATACATTTAGCGCCGCTACAATAGACCCAGTTTGAAATTCTTCCCAGAAAAATAGGAGAACAAATTCGAAATAGCTTTAAGTTGTCTTTTCTTATATAGTATTTACGTTCGATTCTGCATCCATTAAACACTCACATTTGTTGTTGTTTAAAAGAGATGTGCAACTTTTCATGTTGGCTAAGATGTGTTCTATGTCTAAGAATCATAACATGATAACATGCTCTCATGCATAGGGTAAAATATATACAAAAACGAACGCAAAAGGATATTCACATTTCGAATGGCGTCTACTGTAATTAACACCTATTTCTAACTTGGATAGTCATTCCGTTTATGATAATCTGTTTACCTTTTAAATTTGTGTTGTTATTTGTCTGTTTATTCATTTTAATATTAATTATTAAAAAACAACACGTACAATATTAATTGATGGTAGATAGAAACAACACGTACAATATTAATTGATGGTAGATAGAAACAACACGTACAATAATAATTGATGGTATATATAGATAGAAACAACACGTACATGTATTAAGATATGAGCATATCCGTGGGAAAAGGTGCAAGTTGGCTTTTTATTTTTAAAACAGTGGCAGATCCAGATCAGCCTCAGTCCGATTACCATCTCCACTATTCACTAATTATTTACATAATATTGTTGCCCCTTTTCCGATGGACTGACTCATAAAAGCTTTTTGGTACAGCTTTCTTAAACACTTTACATCACACAGACGCCATTTGACACCTACCATGGCACATGACTTTTGAAAACATTGCAATAAAAGGTGAACTTGCTCAAAACGAGCAAGCTCATCTTTTATAGCAATAATTTTAACTCTTTATCAATACAAATCTTTCAGTTTTCTAGATTGTTGTAACTGTTCATCTGATGAACGTAAAGCTGACCACCTTTGAAAAGTCATGTGAAGTAATTGGTTAAAAGAATTGGATAAATGAGAGTGATTTCGTTTGAACATTATAGATCTACCCACTTGATTCCCCATCTGATTATCTCCGTACCACGATTCTGGTTGTTACATAAATTATCTAATATCTTTACAAATCTTTTTTTTATAAAATCCTATCCCTCGTTCAGAACCATTTTGACGACTCTGCAACATTTTGAGCATTTTGTTCTTTTGCCGAAATGTTTTTCAACTTGATCCAGTTAGGATGCTTTCATTACAGAGATTGTTTGCTAACCACGAATAATTTTCACTTTTCGTTCAATTTTGTCAAAAGTCGTTTGCTGCAATTGTGTCGGTATGTTGAACGGTTTACCCCCCCCACACACACACATTAATTAGAGATCGATGCTCGTTTAAGTGTATTGCATTAAGCGTTATATCAGAAAACCTTGGTGGTCTGTTACCATTCAGGCCGGGTCTCACAATATATACGGAAAATATATATTTATAGTGCGTTTATCGGTTGGAGAGGGTTACATTTAGTAACACATGGATACATTTAGTGACACATGGGTACACTTAGTAACACATGGATACATTTAGTGACACATGGGTACACTTAGTAACACATTAGTATACTTAGTAACATATGGATACATTTAGTAACACATATACATTTAGTAACACATGGGTACATTAAGTAACACATGGGTACATTAAGTAACACATGGGTACATTAAGTAACACATGGGTACACTTAGTAACACATGGGTACATTAAGTAACACATGGGTACATTAAGTAACACATGGGTACATTTAGTAACACAGGGGTACATTAAGTAACACATGGGTACATTAAGTAACACATAGGTACACTTAGTAACACATGGGTACATTAAGTAACACATATATACTTAGTAACACATGGGTACATTAAGTAACACATGGGTACACTTAGTAACACATGGATACATTTAGTAACGATATATTTAGTAACACATGGATACATTTAGTAACACATTTACATTTAGTAACACATGGATACATTTAGTAACACATGGATACACTTAGTAACACATGGATACATTTAGTAACACATGGGTACATTTATTAAACACATGGCTAATACATTAAGTAACACATGGGTACATTTAGTAACACATGGATACATTTAGTAACACATGGATACATTAAGTAACACATGGATACATTTAGTAACACCTATACATTTAATAACACATGGATACATTTAGTAACACATATACATTTAGTAACACATGGATACATTTAGTAACACATGGATACATTAAGTAACACATATACATTTAGTTACACATGGATACATTGTGGGTGTATAATTACCAGTGTAGTTGAATAATCGCGTTTTATAAATGAGTAGTTACCCGCCCCTACATTTATTACATTGTTGGCCAAAGTATACCAGATACATACCAAGTTGTCCCAACAATTCATTGTTTTGCGTAGAAATGAGTGTATACCTTCACCGTAATGCACTTGCTATGTGACATTGAGATTATATTCATTGTAAAAATGTAAAGGATGCACTCTATCTTTTGATTTGATACTTTTTGTTATCATAGTTTTGGCCTTTTCTGATAGTGAAAATAGACTACGTGGAAAACCAGTTTTTGTCCATGCTCGACTTTGTGCAAAAATGACGGAAACCATCTTCGCTGAGCGAATTCATACTGGCATAAAATTCGTTCAAGGTTATTTTAAATCTTTTCAATGACATGGGTTTTCCTTCCTGTTAAAAATGAATAAAATATGTCAATTGAGGGTTGAAACTTGTTGATTTACATGGAAACCAAGAAGGAATTAAAATTGGTATTCGTTGACATGTAGTGTCAGGCATACATACAAAATGGCCCGCCCTTTGGCCACGGTGAAGCAAGCACAAGGCTATAGAAACACTCCTCTATTGGACCAAACCCGTTTTGACATTTCAAACTCCAAAAGTGGTTTGCTTCATTATGCGTGTATTGATTCCAAACATCCAAGTTGTATCGATACATTGTAGAAAAATCAATTATATATACATTAATATACGGGTATGTATATGATAGCGATGTATGCGCCGTCCCTCTAGAAAACCAACATTATGTCCTCTGCGTAATGTATCGATCCAGATCAGTCTGCACAGGCCGCGCAGACTGAACCGGACCGACACATTCCGTTTCAATGGGAAAGAGGAATAGAAACAGAAAATCCAAAGGAGGCGAAATGTGTCTGTCCGGGTTAGCTTGCGTGGCATGCTTAGGCTGATCAGGGTCGATACTTTATGCAGAATCCACAATGTTGGTTTTCTCGTTGGACGGCTCATATGTACTAGCGGTATGGTTTTCCCGACAGCGATGCGGGTAACACCGACAGCGATGCGGGTAACACACACCCCAAAAGGCATGGATGTGAACATGCGAAAGTCACGTCCTACTTTACCAACATATGTACTAGCGGTATGGTTTTCCCGACAGCGATGCGGGTAACACACACCCCACAAAGCATGGATGTGAACATGCGAAAGTCACGTCCTACTTTACCAACATACATCAGCTGACGACTAGAAAGCCTATACAGGCAATATGGAATAACGCTATGGATCAAAGTACATGTATTGAATAAAGTTTAGTTAGTAAGCAATTTCTCGTTTTGCCACAATGTTTTCAACTCTATTCAATTAATGCACTTGGATTTATGGACATAGATTGTTTGTATGTGGGAAAGCGATATGTTTCGCTATGACAAATCTGTCACAGACTGAAAACATGCAAGTAAAATTATGGAAAGTGTTTACGAAGCATTGTTAATGAAAATGATAAGAAATGATCTCTCATTGTGCACAAGTTCTGTTTTTTAACTGTTTTTATCAGTCGTCTGCTGCAGACGCCTCGTAATGCGTATGCAAGTGAAAAAGAGGTTTTTGTTTTTATCACGTTTAATAGCAGCCGGCAAATGGAACGGCAGCCGACGTAATGTATAACCCTTTCCCTCATACCACAAATCTGCAGCAGACGACTTTGAACATATGTTGTCAAGAAATGAAAAACCTCTATAATTGAATGGATATCCTATGACTAAAAGTGGAAAACATTTTGACAAAAGCAGAAATTGCTAATTTGAGCAATTTCTTCTTTGTCACTATGTTTTCAAAACGTCGTCTGCTGTAGAGACGTCAGAAAGCGTGTGTGTGAGGGAAAGGGTTAAACCAGCTAGTATAGTGTATAACGTCATCCGCTGTAGAGACGTCAGAAAGCGTCTGTGTGAGGAAAAGGGTTAAACCAGCTAGTATAGTGTATAAAGTCGTCTGCTGTAGAGACGTCAGAAAGCGTCTGTGTGGGGAAAAGGGTTAAACCAGCTAGTATAGTGTGACACGTCATCCGCTACTGACGTGTCAAATGCCGTAAACAGGTTGGATTTTATTTAATCACTTCAATAGCAGCCGGCAATTTGAACGGCAGCCGACACAGTGGAGGATAAACCTTTCTAATGCAGTGGATAAATGTTGAAATAGAGCCGCAATCTATTCCCCATTAGTCCGTGTTTATCCCATATGACATTGCATTAATCCTCTTCTATTTGTTTTTGAGTTAAAGAAAATGTTCCGACATTTTCATCATTCTAAATACATTAACTGTCAAATTGATATAACCCAATTGATACAGTTCATATAAAAAGGAGACGCAGACGATTGTAAACAAACGTCGGTTGAAAATGGGGAGCCGTTATCTTTCTTGTTTAACAATAATTTTATTTAATTATTATTTGGTGTTTTTACGACGCTTTCAACATTTGTTTCAGTTATACAACGGCGTTTCCTGGTAAATATACCAATACTATACTGGTCCATTTATCCTGACACCGGCAAGTCAGTCGTAATGCTATCTCCACATATTTAAACACCAAGGAGGGCAGCCATTACTACCATTTATTAATGGATTCGGTATGACCCAGTCGAACCCACGACCGAGGCAGACGCTCTACCAATACACCACCTTCAAAAGGTCGTCCACTATAGAGGCATCATCATCCACCAGGAGGGTTGAAACCGTCGACTTTTAGAAGTCGTCATAATTCGGAGCCTGATCAGGGCAGGTCTACGTGGTAGATATTATTCAATTTCGAGAATTACAGGAAAGAAGTATAATATTAGTGATCGTTAACAATGGAAGAATATCAGGAAGACATGCATGCTAAATATTATATAAGCCGTCCCGCGAGAAAACTAACATTATGGCCTCTGCGTAATGTATCGACACAGATCAGCCTGCGATGTCCGCGCAGACTGATCTGGGTCGACACATTCCGTCTCAGGGAGATAGAGGTATAGAGTAATTATTCATGTAACAGAAAATCTACAGGAGATAAAAGGTGTACATCCGGGTAAGCCTGCATGGCATGTTTAAGATGATCCGGAACGATAATTTACGCAGAGTCCACAATCATGGTTTGTTTTCTCGCGGGACGGCTAAAGCATAAGGGAATTAAAATAACTTGTGTTCAGACCCTTTTGTTTACACTCTTTTGTGTGTGTGCATATCTATCTTTACGTTTGTAATGTATACATTTAATTGACAGTAACATATATTTTAAGTAAAGTTTAATATGTGCTGCCGTATTGCTATCAACTCATTTTTATTTGATAAAGAGGAATAGGGTTTTTATTAATATACGAGATTTATATATCTCAAAAGAAGTAAAATAATTATAATTATATTTTAATGTTATAGAAAATCTCTCTAGAATATGGAGATGAGTCTCTGTAAGGAGATATCTCTACGAATAAAGATATCTCTCAAATATGTGTCGATTGCTTTCTAATAAGAGGGGTACATACATCCCATTCATTTAAAAGGGAGATAACTCTCGAAAGAGATAATACAGTTACGAGTAAACATGTAAAGCGGTTTGTCACAGTATTATGCGTTCATGCGTTTAACAAAAGTCAATGCAACAGGCATCATTCATCTCCAGTCTATGTGGGAAAAGCTGTCAGAGTGTTGCGTGAGAAAGCCAGGACAAACCTGTTTTGTTGAACTGGCCTCCGTGATGGGACTGGATAGTTGTTAAAACGGCGAAAAACCCTTATCAATCACTCTAATCGGGTTCTTCACTGTTTGTCAGTCAGTTATTAATCTTCCACGGTGGTTTCTTTCCTGGTCAAACTAAGAAAAATGTGCACTTCTTATCTTAATTCATTATTACTTGAACATCTTCAGATACAACGTCAGAAAAAAAGTAATTGCTTCCTTTCCTTGGCGCGCCCAGAAATGGTGGATAACCATAACCACTGATTAGCTGGTGTCAGGATAATGGTCGATAGTGGCGAGTTATCGTTACTAACTAGGTGGCGCCATGTGTCCCGGACCATCATTCGGATTACTTCA